>ML802326.1:51485-64540 GCA_009831015.1 Picea engelmannii
GAGGAAGTTTATTGCTAACTTTTCTTCCATTGCAGCTCCATTACATGCAGTGACAAGTGTCAAGAAAGTTTTTCAATGGGGAGGCAAGCAACAGAAGGCTTTTGATACTTTGAAAGAGAAGATCAGTTCAGCACCTGTTCTTGTGCTTCCAAATTTAAGACAACCTTTTGAAATCCAAACAGATGCAATCAATTATGCAATGGGAGCAGTTTTGCTACAACATGGTAAACCCGTTTGTTTTCATTCTGAGATTTTTAATGGTGTTGTGATTAACTATCCTACTTATGATAAGGAATTATATGCATTGGTACAAAGTGTGAAAAAATGGAAACATTATTTGTTGGGAAAAGAAACCATTATTCACACCGATCATCAACCATTGCAATATTTACAATCACAAACAAAGCTACAACAAGCTAGGCACTTCAGATGGATGTGTTTTCTTCAACAGTTTCACTTGGTTATCAGGTATAAGAAGGGAATTTATAACAAAGTTGTTGATATGCTTTCAAGGCCTATTATTAGTGCTTCAGTTATTCTTAAGCATAGTCCTATCGTGCATGAAAGTTATGTTGAGAAATATGATTTAGATATTGATTTCAAAGAAGTATATGAAACTTTGTGTCATTCTAACCATGTTGAAGAATTGGATTACCATGTGCATGAAAATCTTTTGTATCATCTTGGCAAGCTATGTATTCCACAGGGAGAAAGAATCAACATTATAAGAGAAGCCCATTCTTCTCTTATTGTTGATCATTTTGGTGTAGGAAAGACAATGGCTAATTTGCAAAGGTACTGCTACTGGCCTAAAATGAATGAAAGTGTTTCAAGATATGTTCGAGGATGTTCGCTATGTGCCACAAGTAAACCTAGCAATCGAAAGTTGGGTTTGTATACTCCACTTCCGATTCCTTCTCGTCCTTGGGAAAGCATTTCGATGGACATTGTAGGAGGTTTACCCATGTCTCGAGGAAATCATGATTATCTTTATGTTGTGGTTGATCGATTTAGTAAAATGTGTATTTTGATACCCTGTACAAAGCAGGTTACAGCTGAACAGATGACACAAATGTTTTTTCAGAATGTTTGGGTGCATTTTGGATTGCCTAAATCCATTATTTCGGATCAGGATACTCGATTTGATGGAAGTTTTTGGTCGAGTTTATGGGCACTCATGGACACCAAACTGAAAAAAAAGAATAGCTTTTCATCCACAAACAGATGGTCAGATAGAAGTGGTAAATTGAATAGTGGTGCATCTTCTTCGTGCTTATTACAGTAAGCATCCTAAACTTTGGGATGAGTATTTACACTACATTCAACATTCTTACAATCGAGCTAAGCACTCTTCAATGCAAACGTCGTCATTTGAAGAATGTTTTGGCTATTTTCCCAAATCTCCTTTAGATTTTATATTTGGGAAGGATATTGCTATCGATGGTCAATATGACATTGATAGGGAAGAAAAGTTCATTGAAAAAATTTAGTCGATACATCAAATGGTGCAAGAGAAGTTGGAAAAGATTCAAGCCAAGTACAAGACGAGACATGACAAGCATCGTGTTGATCACAGTTTCCAAGTTGGATATGAATTTTGGCTTTACATCAGTAAGGAGAGGCTTAAAGGCGAAGGTAAAAAATTGAAACCGATTTGATATGGTCCTTTCAAGATTATCGACAAGATTGGTAACAATGCCTTTCATTTAGATTTGCCTCCTTATATGCAAATGTATGCAGTTGTTAATGTTGAGAATTTGAAATTGTATGAGCCTTCGTCGATTGATGATCAAGGAGAGCATGTTCAGATTCCTTCTATGGATGATTTTTCTCCAGAATATCTTACAGAACTGCATGAAGACACCATCCTTGACAGGAGAATGCGAACTTCAAAACGAGGAAATGTGGAGTATCTTCGAGTTGGCCTTAAAGGTACAAATCCAAGAAAATTCAAGTGTATTGAGGTTGGAAGAGTGAGGGAACTATACCCTCATCTTCACATAGACTGAAAATAGTCTTTTGGAGGTCCAAAATCTTCCCAATGGGGAGGTGTGATCAGGGGATCAAATTTTGCTCAAAAATTCAAAGTGATTGGAATCCCTTCAAATCGAATGAGAGCATAGGCCTCATCATTATGAACCTAACGCAACTCGTTTGGGTTCAAACGAACGTCGGGAGCGATATATATCGTGTTTTGTTCAAAATGACACACAGGCAAAAAAATGGACGCTGATTGTACAGTCTGTACAGTCCGTACAGCTGTTGACGTGGTAGTCTGTAGGGTTGCTAACGTGGTATTCCATACAACACATGGCAGGGATGAGTGGCAGACAGTTGGCATATGAGTGTTTGACACATGTCATTTTGTTGGCTAATGGTATGTTGACATGTGGCCCAATCCATGGCCGCCACATGTCACTTATTGATTGGTTTAAAATCTTTGCAACCAACAGGACTTGACCCCACAACCTCCAGGCAAGGGAAGTGACTTGGGAAGGGCTTCCAACCAGCGTCCCACCACATGAACCTTATTATATATATCACATACAATATATTTAAGTTCGAATTATTGTTATGTTGGTGCGGGGGTCCGGGCTGGGGCTTAGCCCCAGCCCATGGTTCCGGTGTTGTATATATGTGACCGATGGTTAAACAAATGTGCATGGATATGTGTTCAAAATAGAGCCCAAGCCTCGGTCGTATGTGCCATACCACATAACCTTTGGCTATGTTGTGGGCATGAACGCGGTTGTATATTTGGTTCGAACGATTATGTAACCAATGACCGCCACTTGTCCGTTAGTTATTTGCCTTGGGTCGGAGCCTCGTTTGCATATTGCACATGGACACATGGGTCACATGACCATGGCCTTGGCGGTTAGGGCTAGGTGCACCTGTAACCATCCTACAGTTCGCACCATTTGTGCGATTGCGTTCGGTGCTGAGTTTTTATGCTTAAATGTGCGTGGGGGCTAGGTTGAGCCAACAAGGGTGCATATTGTAGATGTAGAGATAGCAAGCTTGAAGGGGGGACTTCCAGGAAGCCTAACTTCTTCAATTTTTGGCCAAACGAGGTGCCGAAAAAGCCCAGCTAGGGGTTTTTGGACGTTCTAAAGCCATCAGAGCAGTCTATTTGACATTTTGAGCATTGTAAAGAACATTTTTGAGAACTTTGAGAAAATAATATAAATGATCCATTGGAAGCTGGACCAGGAGATGTAGCCCAAGATAGGGGTGAACTCCTTTATCATTTGTTGTGTTATGTGTTTATTGTTCATTGATTATGTTGTTGTTTATATGCATCTTACATAAGTTAAATCTATTAAAATTGTATTGCAAAGTTGATCCATTTGCATTTTAACACATAAACTTTACTTGCAAATATTTTCAAGAATACAAGTCTTCTTCATTTTTAGATCAATTGGTTGTAAACATGCAACCTTCTGTCATATGTTGAAACACAAATGATTTCCCATCAGTACATATAATTTTGCCTCATAAGCAATTTGTGTGCAAGTTTGACATATATGAATTTTGTTCACATAATGTTGTTCCCAAAGGGAAGTACATTGCTTTTGTTTTGGCTGAGACAGATACTGATCAACCTAAAGGAGGACACATTTTGCTTGGACCTGTTAATGAGTCTTCTCTGGACAATTGTTTCATATCAACTAGCTATGATGCAACAACACATTTTGAGTCAACGGTGCAGGATGTTCTTTCTATGTACACCCACATACCTGGAACCATTGACTTAAGTGTTGCATGTACAACTAAATAATGATGGGATGTAACATACCAACCTTCGCCTAGTTTTTTTTTCTAGAACGTTCTTATTTGTTTTATAATTTTTGGTGTCGGGCCTCTATTCAATCATATTTTTCCTTTGCTCATGTCCCCCACACTGGAAGATCAAGAGAAGCATCTTTTAGTAAAACATTTACGTTCTCTGGTTGAAATTATAAGAACATCGTCTTAATAATGAAAATCAGTAGAATTTTTTTTTAAGACTATTGAATGATATAAATGTTGGTTATTATACAAAGGAAGGGATGGTTATTTTGATTTGCGAGTTCAATTGTTTTGTAAATATTTTGCATTGTAGGGTTATTTTAAATAGGGTTTTGTAAATAAAGAAAAAACCTTAAAAAATATAATAAAAAAGAAATTCAAAAACAATTAAAACAATTTAAGAAAAAATAAATTGCGAATGAACTTGGGAAATTTTCAAAGCTAAAATTCCATGTTATTAAACAATATGTTTTGTGCTAACTTATTTGCGCAAGTCACCTAAAAACAGGTTTTGACGAAGAGGAGTGCTTAATATGCATTTTAGGTATAAAAATGTGTTTCACTTTATTTAAATTTGATTTAGATGTGTTTTTCTGCCATTTATCTTTTTCTCTGCTCTCACAATTCTGTTGCAAGGAAATACTAATCTTTTATAGGTTCAAGGCGATCAAATTGCATGCAAAAGTGATTTCAAAAATCACATAACATTTCTAGAAAAACATGATTCATGAATACTTGAAAGAGTTGAGTTTTCTGTTGTGCCATTTATAACATTTTCTACCATTAGAAAGAACTTTTCTCAGAAACCATTTGTGTCATGACATGAGCCCTTCTCTTTCCTCTTTCAAACTTCGTCAATCATTCATGATAAAGCCTATTTTGTCATTTGATATGTCTTGAGCCTAAAACTTTTCTATCCATCGCTACTACCTTATGACTTCCCACATGATTACTTTTCTATGTTGCCTATATTTCACCTGATTGCACCTATCTTTTGCCTCATTCTTGAGTCTTCTTTTTGCCATTTTTCAGACTCTTGAAATATGAAAAATCAATGAGCATAAACTAACTAGGGCTCGAAAAATCCACTAGTAAGTGTTCACTGTTCCACCAAATCATTTTCTGCAAATTTTTATATTTGCACTTGTGTTGGATGATGTGGGATACATTAAGGCCCACCTTTCAAAAAGTCTCTTTCCATCGACTTCAACACCTTATCTGGAACAGTGACTAGAGACTATTTAGTACCTTGGATTCTGCATGCCTTAATGGCATATTTCCTTGCTAACAACCATGGGAATACATCAATGTCCCTTGATTGATAGATCTTACAAGTGAATCAACACCAAAAGCTTTATTCATACCTGTTAAGATGTACTATTGGTACCTTGAGGCCCATTGGCATCAATGGTGGGTCCTCTCGCATTTGTTAACGACATATATTAATGGTTGGTAATCCAATGATTTGTTTTTGTATTCGACTACAAAACATTTATTCACACAACAAAGATTTGTACCATGGGTAAGAGCTTTGAATTTGTTGCAGATTTTATGATTTTGGTTAATTCCTCTTAGAAATAAAAGGAGGACAGGTTCAGAGTTAGTTAGAGATTTGTTTGTTCCAAAAAGAGAATTTTTCTGTACCTCAGCAAGTTTAATACTTGCCCAGTTGCAGTGGGTTTTTCAGTTACAGAGCTTGGAGCTCGATGTATGACTAGATATAACTTTGATCTGGTTGTTCTCACTGCAGTTATTGTTTCTTTCCATTTTTAGTATTTTCAGATTTTGTTCTGCACCAGTTTGGTACCAGTTTTGTACCCGTTCCGTACCAGTTTTGCACTGGTTCATTTCAGCACTATTTCAACACATGTTCATTACCAGACAGTACTACAGAATGCATAATTCTTTTCATTTGTACCACAGTTACACTTTCAGATTCCAGTTCTTAATTCTATGATCAGCAGCAGCATCAACCACATTTCTATTTCAGAGTTCATCAACTTTTTTGGTAAGTGGAGATATGTTCTTTTCTAATCTTTAATCATGCAATTCCTTAAGTGCTAAAAATATATAAATTTGGAAAATTTCCTTACCTTAGTCTTCTCCTTTTCCTAAAACGTAACATATCTTCAGTTGGGGGGGGGAGGGGGGGGGGGATATTCATGTCATAATTCCATTTACATATTCATCATCTCATTTTACCATCAACCAACACATCTTTCCCAAACTAAACTATGTTGCATTTGATTCTAAAAGCATTGATATATATTGGCATGATTCAAATATGAAGAAAAATAAGGCTTTCTAAATACATTGATGACTTATCATTTACAGTACATGCATGTTTTCAAATATTATGAATTGCAGAAAGAAAATAAGTAAAAATGAATAAATGTTGTTAACATAAGAACCAACATTTGTCATATTGATGATTGTCACACAAGAGCCAACCATAAGAAAATTAGATGCCACTCATGTATCATTCAACATGAAATGATTTATTGTTATACATCATCATCATCATGTAAGCTACAACTAAGATGCCACAAGTTTTAAAGAAAAATCCATGCATAGTTGCATAGGGACATGCAACAAGTTCAGTTGGGGGGAATGTTGGACCGCATAAATACACCTTTTATTCCTTGATCATACACCATTTATCACCTCATTCTTATCTTATCCTTCCATAAAACCATTAATCTCCACCACTTTCATAATACATATGGGTTTATATATCCATTTTCCAAATTATTTATTTTTCAAGTATTTTTAAGAGAATTTGTGATTAAATACTAGAAAATTAACATATTTTCATTATATCTCAAAGTTGGATGAGTTTTACGATGACTATATGCATATTTGAAAATTTTCACAAGGTCAAAAATCACCACCTAGCTTCAAATTCAATTTTCATCTTCAAGCTTTCATTTGGAGATAATCATTCAAGCTAACTTCAAGGAGAAGATCATGGATAGAATATTTTATCTAAGATATTTGTGGAGGATTTGAAGGGATAGGTTGAGAGAAAAGTGGATCTGTAATTATGAGTTTGTTATATTTATTCATGTATAAATAAGCGGGTTCTCTCCTCATTTGGGAGTGAGGCCTCTCTCTAGAATAGAGAATAGAAGAATAGAGTGATTGATCTTTGATTCATAGTCTTGTGGTTTTGAGATAGTGATTTTCATTATTTGTCATGTATTGGATTGTTTTAATGCAAGATTTTACTTTCTTATAGTGGTTTGTCATTTGCCTTTTTGTCGTGTGTTGTTGTAGATGTTTTTAAAATGCTTTCATTAGATTTAAATTACACACTTTCATGTTTTCATAGATTAATTATAGATTTCATGCTTTCGTAGTTAAATTAAGTTTTCGCTTTCATTGTTAGATTATGTCTCATTTGATTTTGTAGATTCAGTTTTAGTCTCAAGTTTATGTAGCATTAGGATAGTTTCCTTTCATAGATTAGTTGAATATTTTGTGCTTTCTTAGATTTAGATTCAACGACAGTAGTTTAACATGTTTCTTTTCAATCTTTAGCATAGATTAGAAATCCTCTTACCCTGCATATACTTTGCGTAAATCTCATAAGATTACCACTCCGGATTGATAATTTATGTCGCAATTACTATGATATAATTCTCTCGACATTTTGGCACCGTTGTTGGGGAGGTGTTAAAAGGGTTAGAGTTATATTTTATTTTCAGTTGTGTGCATCTTCGTTTTGCAAGTGTTTCCTTAGTTTTGTTTCTTTTCATGCGAATTTCATTTTTATACAAGTGTGCTTTTGCATTTTTCATTTTCGTAGTGTAAAGTTTGGATTGTGAATCAGTTTTTATTTTATTAGTTCACTTTTGATTTCATACATGTTTATATTTAGCTTTGTTTTGATTTTGCACTTGTTTAGTTTTGTTTTGCACTCGTTTCGTACTATTTTGTTTCGTACTGATTTTTCACTTGTCATGTACTCATTTTCATTTTGTTTTCTAGTATTTGGATTTGATTTTCATTAAGATGATTTTACAATGAGTGTAAGTTTGGAATTACTCACTAAGATCCTTGCAAAAGCTAGGATCTCCTCTTCTGAGGAAGAGGAGATCCTGACCGCAATTAAATATGCAACCAGTCCTCCAGAAGCGAAGGAAAAATTAACATCTAAAGAGTTATATATAGTCAATAATGAACAAGCATGCAAGCAGGAAATCGAGGAGGATGAAGAAGGGATTTCGGGTGAGTTTGATCAAAACGAAGAAGTAGACCATGCTTATTAAAGTTGCATCAAACATTGGTTTCAGGTAAGTAGAAGGATAGATCAATTTTGTTTTTGCTTTTATTTCATTAATTTACATTTTGAGCAGTTGAATTCGCACATTATTGTACATCCTAGATTTCATTTTTCAAAATTAAATGTAAATATTTGTTTACTTTTGTTACGTAGATGGTTACATTGGAAGTTTCATTTCATTTAGATAATTTTTAGTTTCTAATTAGATTAAAATAGGTAGTTTTTTATTATGAGTAAGCATGCGCACTTAAAAATTAGAAAAAAACATGGTTGAATTTCTATTTTAGATGAATTAAATTTCTTGTTTTAGAAAACTTTCATCTTTTTAGTTTGGTGGGAATTCAAAGATTTTATAAGAATTTGTGTGTACATAAAAACAAAATTTAAAAAAAAATATAAAACATTAAAAAATAAAAAAACTATAAAAAACATAAAAAACAAAAATATATATAAAAACAAAACACTTTTTGCGTGTGCATGTATCTTTTGATTTTCTAGGTTACACCTGCAATAAACCAATTTCTATGCACAATGAGCAATAATAACCCATGAACCTCTCAATCTAAATTCCTTACCTGTTGATTTGAGTATTAAGTTGCAGTTGCTTTGATTATTATCTATTTGATCATATTGGAAAGACCATCTCCATACTTGAGAACTGGGCCTCCATTTGAGAACGTCTTCTTATTTTAAGAGTCATATTCTTACGTTCCCTATTAGAGAAATAAGAAAGTGGAAAAATCATACTACCATCTGAGAATTTCTTTTATAAATCAAGATTTACACAAGAGGTACATATTGATGACCTAAAAACCTGCAATTTTCGCGACCAATAAAGCGCTCCTTAGAGATAACATGGGCCATTCTTTGCATTGAACACCACCTATCGACCTTGTGGAGAATCCAAACCTGATTGCTATCACAATTATGGAAACAAGTGAGATTTGGTGAGATTGATTACGTTATCATGTATCCTCTGATCTCTCCTAGTCTTCTCAAATGTTTAGGAAGGAGAATCTGGGATCAATCTGAACCAGATTGTTAACCAAATCTTATCATCTCACGATTCTTTGTTGCCTTTACCTAAATATTGTTGTATGAGATCAAAATTTTGATTAGGTGGCAAGTATAATTTTTCAACGAGTCTATCATCAAGGGAAAAATGTGGGAAGAGTGTTTGATTCGATCCAAAACAAATCTCGGTGATAAAAATTAAAAAAATCTTTTGCATATCTGAAGAACATATTTGGTTCAAGTTTTTTCGGGCCATCATATCTCTTCTGGAGGAAAATAAAAATGATCTCATGGATTATCTTCTTGGGTCTTCTCTCCGTGATTATATTCCATTATTGATGCACGTAGAACGCATTCCTTATGGCAGTTTTGATTATTGTAGTCAATCACTTGAAATTTTTGGGATCCCAATGCATACAAAATTATAATTCTAATCCAGGGATACCTCCTCACATTGACATCGGAGGTCAGGATCTCACACTTCCACAACCGATGACTCTCAAATTAAAAAATTTCACCAGTTAACGTCCATATGCAGACAATCAACTTCGGGTTCAATTTTTGAGCAAATGAAATAGAATTTGGAAAATCTGGCACATAGGTTTTGTGCAGAAGGGTCTCATTTAGCTGAATCGCGAGCGGTTTTTGAAAATTCAAAGTGGTTTGAGAGTTGTTCATGTTTTTATAAACAGAATGTGAACCCAGATTACTTCTCCCTTTCCCACGTAGCAGCCAACATTACTCTCTTGACAAGGCATATGGTGATAATGTTGGGCTTAATGAAGAGATTCATAATGCCATTTCTGAAGAATCTCTATGGCTTGCCACGGTCATCGAAGGAACATCAGGGTAATACTACAGGTATCATGATCATTGGGGAAATCAAACTCATACTATACTGATTTTAATTGTTTACCTTCAATTGGTTGTAAACAGGCAACCTTTTGTCATATACTAAAACACAAATGATTTCCAATTAGTACATATAATTTTGCCTCATAAGAAATTTGGGTGCAAGTTTGACATATATGAATTTTGATCACATAATGTTGTTCCCAAAGGGAAGTACATTGCTTTTGTTTTGGCTGAGACAAATACTGATCAACCTGAAGGAGGACACATTTTGCTTGGACCTGTTAATGAGTCTTCTCTGGACAATTGTTTCATATCAACTGGCTATGATGCAACAACACATTTTGAGTCAACAGTGCAAGATGCTCTTGCTATGTACACCTGCATACCTCGAACCGTCGACCTAATTGTTGCATGTATAGCTAAAGAATGATGGGCTGTAACATAGCAACCTTTGCCTAGTTTTTTTTTCCAGCACGTTCTTATTTGTTTTATAATTTTTGGTGTCGGGCCTCTATTCAATCAGATTTTTCCTTTGCTAATGTCCCCCACACTGGAAGATCAAGAGAAGAATATTTTAGTAAAACTTTTACCTTCTCTGGTTGAAATTATAAGAACATGGTCTTAATAATGAAAATCAAAAGAATTTTCTTTTTAAGACTATTGAATGATATAAATGTTGGTTATTATACAAAGGAAGGGATGGTTATTTTGATTTGTGAGTTCAATGGTTTTGTAAATATTTTTCATTGTAGGGTTATTGTACATAGGGTTTTGTAAATAAAGAAAAAAACTTAAAAAATATAATAAAAAAGAAATTCAAAAACAATTAAAACATTTTTTTTTTTAAATATTTGCGAATGAACTTGGGAACTTTTCAAAACCAAACTTTCATGATATTAAACAATGTGTTTTGTGCTAACTTGTTTGCACAAGTCACTTAAAAACAGGTTTTGATGAAGAGGAGTGCTTAAGATGCTTTTTAGGTATAAAAATGGGTTTCACTTTATTTACATTTGATTTAAATGTGTTTTTCTGCCATTTATCTTTTGTGCTACTCTCACAATTCTATTGCAGGGAAATACTAACCTTTTATAGGTTCAAGGTGATCAAATTGCATGAAAAAGTGATTTCAGAAATCACATAACATTTCTAGGAAAACATGCTTCATGAATACTTGAAAGAGTTGAGTTTTCTGTTGTGCTTGTCATAACATTTACTACCATTAAAAAGAACTTTTCTCAGAAACCATTTGTGTCATGACATGAGCCTTTCTATTTCTTCTTTCAAACTTCGCTAGTCATTCATGATAAATCCTATTTCATCCTTTGATATGCCTTGAGCCTAAAACTTTTCTATCCATCGTTACTACCTTACGAGTTCCCACATGATTACTTTTCTAAGTTGTCTATATTTCGCCTGATTGCACCTATCTTTTGCCTCATTCTCGAGTCTTCTTTTTTCCATTTTTCAGACTCTTGAAATATGAAAAAGCAATGAGCATAAACTAACTGGGGATCTAAAAATCCACTAGTAAGTGTTCATTGTTCCACCAAACCATTTTCGGCAAATTTTTATATTTGCACTTGTGTCGGATGATGTGGGATGCATCAAGGCTCACCTTTCAACAAGTCTCTTTCCATCAACTTCAACACCTTATCTGGAACAAGGACTAGAGACTATTTAGTACCTTGGAGTCTGCATGCCTTAATGGCAAATTTCCTTACCAACAACCATGGGAATACATCAATGTCCCTTGATTGATAGATCTTATAGGTGAATCGACACCAAAACCTTTATTTGTACCTGTTAAGATGTACTATTGGTACCTTGAGTCCCATTGACATCAATGGTGGGTCCTCTCACATTGGTTAACAACATACATTAATGGTCGGTAATCCAATGAGTTCTTTTTGTATTCGACTACAAAACATTTATTCACACAACAAAGATTTGTACCATGCGTAAGAGATTTGAAGCTATTGTACATTTAATGATTTTGGTTGATTCCTCTTAGAAATAAAAGGAGGACAGGTTCAGAGTTAGTCAAAGATTTGTTTTCTCCAAAATGAGAATTTTTATGTACCTTAGCAGGTTTGGTACTTTCCCAGTTGCAGTGGGTTTTTCAGTTACAGAGCTTGGAGCTCAATATCTGACTAGATATAACTTTGATCTGGTATTTCTCGCTGCAGTTATTGTTTCTTTCCATTTTCAGTATTTTCAGATTCTGTTCTGCACCAGTTTGGTACTAGTTTTGCACTCGTTCTGTACCAATTTTGCACCGGTTCGTTTCAGCACTATTTCATCACATGTTCATTACCAGATAGTACTAGAGAATGCATAATTCTTTTTAGCCGTACCACAGTTCCACTTTCAAATTCCAATTCTTAATTCTATGATCAACAACAACATCAACCACATTCCTATTATAGAGTTCATCAACTTTTTGGGTAAGTGGAGGTGTGTTCTTTTCTAATCTTTAATCATGCAATTCCATAAGTGCTAAAAATTGATAAATTTGGAAAATTTCCTTACCTTAGTCTTCTCCTTTTCCTAAAACATAACACATCTTCAGTTGGGGGGGGGGGATATTCATGTCATAATTCATTTTACATATTCATCATCTCATTTTAACATCAACCAACATGTCTTTCCCATACTAAACTATGTTGCATTTGATTCTAAAAGCATTGATATATATTGGCATGATTAAAATATGAAGAAAAAGAAGGCTTTCTAAATACATTGATGACTTATCATTTCCAGTACATGCATGTTTTCAAATATTATGAATTGCAGCAAGAAAATAAGTAAAAATGAATAAATGTTGTTAAAACAAGAACCAACATTTTTCATATTGATGGTTGTCACACAAGAACCAACCATAAGAAAATTAGCTTCCACTCATGTATCATTCAACATGAAATGATTTATTGTTATACAGCACCATCATCATGTAAGCTATAGCTAAGATGCCACAAGTTTTAAAGAAAAATTCATACAGAGTTGCATAGGGACAGGCAACAAGTTCAGTTGGCGGGAATGTTGGACCGCATAAATACACCTTGTATTCCTTGATCATACACCATTTATCACCTCATTCTTATCTTAT
>ML802326.1:66725-78754 GCA_009831015.1 Picea engelmannii
CTCATAGTGGTTTGTCGTTTACCTTTTTGTCGTGTGTTGTTGTAGATGTTTTTAAAATGCTTTCATTAGATTTAATTTATGCACTTTCATGTTTTCATAGATTAATTCTAGATTTCATGCTTTCATAGTTAGATTAAGTTTTTTCTTTCATAGTTATATTATATCTCATTTGATTTCATAGATTATGTTTTAGTCTCAAGTTTATGTAGCATTAGGATAGTTTCCTTTCATAGATTAGTTGCATATTTTGTGCTTTCTTAGATTTAGATTCAACGACAGTAGTTTAACATGTTTCCTTTCAATCATTAGCATAGATTAGAAATCCTCTTACCCTGCATATAATTTGCGTACATCTCATAAGAGTACGACTCCGGATTGATAATTTATGTCGCAATTACTATCATATAATTCACTCCACACTTGGTCTTCCGTGATCTAGCACGCATCTTCTCAACATGCTATCTGCAACCATTTTGTATAAGTGTCCTACAATTAGTTGGTAATATGCAACCTTGACTACGATATTTTTCTTCTCTGCGGTGTTGTATTCTTGTGGAGTAGTCCCTGTACTCAAGTATTGGATGATTTCTATGAAATATTCATCGGATAGTTGGACTGAAAATAACTATGCATTGGGAAAATTGTCCTCTAGATTCATGGGTTCCTCTCCATTAGTAATCTGTGTCAGATGATCAGGTTCTATGTTCAACTTTCCTTGTTTGACTATCACTTCAGAGTAAAATTCTTGAAATAACAATAACCATCTACAAATCACCCCCCCCCAAAAAAAAACTGGCTTGTTAACGAGGTATTTGGGTGTTGAATGGTTTGTGAACATCTTGAAATGTTTTCCCAATAAATAATGTCTGAATTTCTGGAGTGCGTAGACCATAGCTAGGCATTCCCTCTCTGTAGTGTTGTATATTTGCATTGATTCTGAGAGTTTTTTGCTACCAAATTCTATAGGATGGTCCAATTATCCTTCTCTTGGATGTGCCACAATAGCTTCAAGTGATATGGCCGATGCATCTATATGTACGTTGTTACGAGGAAAATCTCTCTATGGCTAGGGTCAACCACAACAAATAGGTATGACTGCATAAATCAATCAATTCCATCTTATGATATATAAAATAATGTGCAAGAGAGATAAGAAATGTGCCTACCTCATCCAAACGTTCAATGATTTCCACCTTTGAGAACTTTGACCCAAATCTTTATACCTACAACAAGTTCTCAACAAACAAGCAAAGAAAGCATACAGTGATGATATAATAGGTTAGTACACTAGATAGCATAATCCATCAATATACAAGACAAACATGCCCATGGATCATAACACATATATTTGCAAGATATCAATTGGACGGGAAAGGAGTATTTCTATTAATAAATGATCAGTAGAAGGGAAACATTACAGACTTCTATGTTGACACGATTTGGAACCAAGAAACCGAGTTCCTTCCAACTGGGCCTCCACCACTTCAATCATCCACCAAAGGCAAGATCATATAAGGGAGACAAAGAGGTTCTCCATCAATAAGTGAAGAGCTTGAGGGATGAACACTGTTTTCAAACTTAGAGGACAAAGGTATGTAGACTCAATAATGAAGTAATAATATCTCTAGACTAACTTTTCTCTCAAAGTTGAATTCTCTCTCCTTTTCCATAGCTCGGAATTGGCTTCTTTATAGCCTTCAAAATGTAACTGAAGGGACGAGCTGGAATGTTTCCAGTATGTGGAAGGCCAATGTTGGCACCAGGCTGAAGTGGAAAGAAGGACGACCATGGGAAAGAAAGCATGCAGGAAACTGAAGTGACAACTGGAAAAATATCAGCACACGTGAATGCAAGAAAGTGTGCACAGCGGGAAGCGATCGCTAGAGGAAGAACAACACATGCATGGGAGAAAAACCTAGCGTAAGAAGGGTTAGGTTTTCGGTAATATTCTATGAGTGGATGAAGAGCCTGAAATGTATAAATATAGATACGTAAGTATCCTATGGGTGTGTGTCTTTTTGGGTAGTAGTTGTTGTAGTTGTCATTGTTGAGTTTATGTTAGTTCTTATGAAGATTGCGATTGTTATTGAGTGATTTTTCCAAGTATTGTCATTGGAGATAAGTGTGGGGTTTGAATTGTATGAACCAAGATTTGTAAGCTATTGAGAAAGAAACATATGAGGGAAGGTAGATCTGAGGATTAGACCGTAGGATGCAGATCATGGTGCGATCTAGTTCGCCTCGCATAGATCTTACCCACTTTTGCGGAGAACTATAAGAACGTGGAACAGTGAGATCAAGAACTACTATAATACAAGAGACAAGAGACAAATATTTGTGGATGTAGCCCAAGAGGGGTGAACGATGGTAACATTTGTGTAATATGTTGAATGTTTTCATAGCTTTAACTTCTTTCAAGAAATAGATGACTATGATTGATGAATAACCAAATGCATTATTAAAATCTGTTTATATCTTGAGTTATATGCATGTGATTCCTAGGAACAAGTAGACTACATTAACAGTTCGCATAACAAGGCCTTAATCAAGAAACCCTTTATCTCCTACTCTGTCCTAGGCTGTAAACACCTGAGTCTTATAGTCACCCATCCTTATTTATCTTGGGTGAGACTGTGCAATACCTTCTGAATGCTACATTTCTTTCTGGTTTACCAGGAGGGCCGATAGTTAGAGGCTTTGTTGGAATCCTGAATGACATGAACCCTGGGTCAATAACTCTAATAACCTGAGAAGGGGGATCGATAAAACCAACAAATGGTTATGTTGTCGTATTCATAGGAACAAGATAGGAATGAGTAGATGAGATAGAGTGGACAAGAACCATCGAAGAAGCAATGAGCCATTAGAAGGGAATGTGGAGACCTTGGAACCCCACGAGAGAAGAAATCGAGGGTTTGTTGCGAACTAAAGAACTATAATTTTCACACAAAGACAATAGAAAACCTAGAATCACACCACGCAGATAGCTAAATATATACGTGTTTATGGATTTACATGAAATCTTTTTCTGTGATTTTTCGCACCTACTACATGAGTGGATCTTAAGGTTAATGGATAGCCACCCGATGAACCGGATTCGACAACTAGATTGGACTCTAGTACAGATTCAACAGCTACAGTAGGTGAACAAAAAATTCACCTACACAATAGACTTTTGGCTTGACAGTATTGTGGCAGGATTCATCATAGAGTTTGCAGTAGACACAACAAAGTCATATAGCACAGCCGAGCAAGAATTTCTACAAGGACCCAGAGGAAGGTACATTTGATCCATGTATACTTCTATTAAGATACTACTATATAACAAGGTGTAATGACAATGGAATCAGATTGTTAGACTTCCCTGTGTGCATGGGGGAAGGGGGAAAGCACTAACAAAAAGAGGAGGAATGGAAGGAGGGAAGGACAAAGAGAAGAAGGAATAGGAACCCTTGGACTTGATCTCGATGGATGACGACCAACTCAAGTGGATCTTGGCATCATCAGGAATGATGCGTAGTGGATCACCCTACCAATATAAGATAAACACCAAGAAGAGAGACATAGTCGAAAGGGAGGGCTTGGCAAGCGATGATGAAGAGGTAGAGGATCTCCGGGCTATGGATCAGATTGAGGAAATCTTGCGCGCCACCTATGAGAGGAAAACAAGAGACCCAAGAATGAAAGGAGAAGACAACCACCCCTTTCGTATCAATGTCAGTGTGGAACCCAAAAACCCATGTGCAACCAATACACCACAGAGAACACCATTGTTTAGGCAACCAAAGTTCAAAGGAAGTCTGACAATAGGAAGCGCATCTACACAAGGAGAGACAACTAGAGGAGCTAGTTCAAGTAATCTTAGTCAAGTATCCACACCGCATGGAGGAGGCAGTAGCTCGGTACTCATAATGGTAGGACATGACCCTACTATCAGATTACCATAATTTCGAGGAGAAGCAGCGGAAGACCCTGAGAAGAATCTATTCATTTGCGCTAAGATATGGGAATAAAAGAGTATCACTAATGACAACACCAAACTCAGGCAGCTAGCAATCACACTAAGAGACTGCGCACTATACTGGTACATGAGTCTAGACACAAACAGTGCTCCCGGGATGAAAAGGACACTGGACAACATTAAGAAACTACTAATTAATGAGTTCTAGAAGCCGAGCTTAGAGGATTAGTATATGAATGAGATGATTGAGATAAGACAAAAACCAAGAGAATTGGTATGGGAGATTGATCAGAGATTCAAGCGATTAAAAGGGAAGTTAAAATACCTTATGACTGATATGCAACATCGACACCTGTTTGTTAACTCACTACTCCCACACTTAAAATATCCACTACGACAACAAAATTTTCAGACACAAGCAAAGGCTCTGCAGGTAGCCTTGCAATTGGAAGACAATTAGTACCAGTAGGCGGACCCGTCTATTGAAGAACTGAAAGAGGATATGAAGAACCTAACATTTCAGTTGAACCAGAATAAGAACAAGGAAAAACGAGAAGTCATTTGGTGTACCACATGCAGTACATAAGGACACCACAAGAATGAATGTCGGACATTTGCGCAGTATATGGAAACAGGCATGCCAAACTTGTTTCCACAGGGGGGATTATGGTGTGAAATCTGAAAGAAATTGGGTCATGACTCCTACCATTCCACGTTGATGCAAAAATACCAAACAGTCCCAATGATCTCATATTGCACATTGTGCAAGTCAGTGGGCCACGACGACAAATATTGTCGAACTATGGAGATGATGTGGGAAAGAACCTTATACGCATATAGGGTATAGGAAAAAATGATGACTGTGCAGGAAACACCACAGTTCACTCAAGCCCCAACACCATACAACACTGCGCAGTAGCAGTATAATATTGCGCAACAACCTTATAATAACACGCAACCGTAGTACAAACCAACACAACCCCAGTACAATACCAAGCAATATACTCAGGGACCACAATATAATGTGCCACGAGGTGATCATGCAGCCTATATAGGAGTAGGATGAGCCAAAGGAGGTTTCAGATGTGGAAGAGGACCAGTCACATGTCACAATTTCTAGCAACTAGGACATTATGCATGGGAATGCCCACTACCACCAGCAACCTGTATGTACTATTGCGCTTCGGACCATGATACAGAGGAATGTTCGACACTACTTGTAAAGATCTAGGAAAAAAGGAACCAAAATAACCAGAATGTTCAGTTGATTTCAGCCAAATCAAGGGATGACAGATGAAACATTAGCATAGTTACTCGAGGAGGAACAAAAATAGGAAACGAGGCAATCCGACAAGACCTAGTGCAAGACCAATGGGTAAAGAAGAACCCCGACCCCAAGAAGCAATAAGATGTACAAAAGGAAAAGGAGATCTTTACAGAAGCTCGATGAGAATTCCAGAAGGAGGACATAGTGTTGACTGTGTAGCAGAACAATGAAGCTCTGGAATATGACATGCCACCATCACTGAACCATACCAATAGAAGACAACCTAAGGAACAAGCAAGTACTATCAAAGACTTTTTGCAATCGTGCATCAAAATGTTAAGTGATCCTGCATCTATCAAAGTATTGCAAACCATCCTAGAGAAAAGTAGCAGCAAGACAGAACAAAATCCAGAACTGAAAACTGTCAACCACCTACACACAAGAAGAAGAATAAGTAAATAATTTAGAATCAATGCTAATATTGGGGATTTCAACATGGGAGATATTATACTAGATCTAGGATCCGAAGTGAAAATACTACCAAAAACCACATGGAAATGCATGGGAGAACCTACACTGGGATACTCAACTGTTCAATTAAAACTAGCAAATCAACATTGAGTCCTACCAATAGGTAGAATAAAAGGGGTAATCGTTGATATGGATGGGGGTGCGCACTAAGGCAGACTTTGAAGTCATCAAAATAGTAGACGATACAACACCTTACCCAGCGCTACTCGGTCTATATTGGGATTTCGACAACGAGGCCATAATTAACTTGAAAACCATAAAAATGACATTTGAGTCAGGAGACTACAAGGTTATAGCCCCACTCAACCCATCATAAGGAGAGAGGTTCGTAGAACCCACTTTCCTGGATCTAGATGAAATTGGCTAGTTGTACAGAACAACTATGCACGATGGAGACTATATAAACCCAACTACAGATGAGATACTCAGTTGGTGGAGCATTACTTCATGCACAATAGACTCAAACACTGGGTTAGAAAACTGGCAGCAAAGACTACATGAAGTATCCACAAGAAGGCATGCAATAATAGACCATGCACTAAGATGGCTTGGCGCAAAAATCAGAGAACCACCCAGTTTTCACGGACTAAATGATTTGGAAACTTTCTTGACACAATACGAAGATGAAGTATTAGAGAACCAGAGACTATTAGCACTAGATTTAGCACTAAAATATACACCCGCAAGATGGTGGGGTGCGCACAAAGAGACTATCACATATTGGTACCAATGCAAACGATTATTGTGCATAAGGTTTGGCATAGAATAGATATGGAACAACCGACAAAAATAAGATGGACTAGGAAGGATAGAAGAACACCTGGAGGCATGTAGAACACTATGGAAAATGACGCCACCAGAAGAAT
Source organism: Picea engelmannii (assembly GCA_009831015.1). Lineage (NCBI taxonomy): Eukaryota > Viridiplantae > Streptophyta > Pinopsida > Pinales > Pinaceae > Picea > Picea engelmannii. The sequence goes on from ML802326.1 coordinate 73,351, forward strand.
GGTATCACCACTTCAGTCATACTTTAGAAGGCATACCAACAAATTGGTATATAGACCAGGAAATGTGAAAAGGAACCAGTACATGGACTACACTCCAACAGAACTTTACAGTCACTTTCTCATTTGAGCATGAGAACCCCAAAATGGACACAGCCCTGAAATGGATCAAATATGTCATATTCATTATAGAATCAGAAGTGGAATTTGTCACAGAGGTACAACAATGGAATAAGCAGATAGTCAAGGAACTATTGTCATGCTACTAGGTAAAGGAAGAAGCACCATATGAAGATGATCCACGTGATATTTAGATTAAAGAAGTCGAAGGTGAGAGAGAGGTGAAAGGACCACCCTTAGAATCAAAGGTCATCTCTACGCCAATCAAGATCAAGAAGGTTAACATAGGGACCGTCGAGCAACCCAAAATGGCCAACATTGGAGATTATTGGGACAAATAGACACTAGAAAGCATCACATAATTGTTGCGCGAATACAATGAACTTTTTCCCACAACATTTACAGAGATGAAATGAATAGATAGAGAATTAGGAGAAATGAAGATACCACTCAGACCTGATGCGCGACCCATTAAACAATGACCATACAGAATGAACCCCATCTACAAACATAAAGTCAAAGACAAGATCGACAGGATGCTCGAGGCCGGCATCATCGAACCAATCGAAGAATCAGAATGGATAAGCCCAATGGTAGTACAGGACAAGAAATAGGGAAAAGGGATTAGGATATGTGTCGACTTAAGGAAGTTGAATGATGCCTGCTTACACGACCCATTCTCCACACCATTCATGGATGAAGTACTCAAGAACATAGGAGGACACGAAGCCTATTCATTCACCAATGGATTCTCAGGATATCATCAGATTAATATAGCACAAGAGGATAGACACAAGATCACAGTTGTGACAGAATGGGGATCCTATTAGTACACAGTCATGTCGTTCGAATTGAAGAATTCACCTGTGATATTCTCTAGAGTGGTCATTGCAAAATTTAAGGAATTCATCCACCAATTTCTCGAAGTCTACTTAGATGATTGGACGGTGTATAGCCTATTAAAAAACCATGTGTAAGTCTTACGCCTAATGTTATAACGATGCAGACAATGTCAGATATCACTGAATATCAAGAAATGAATATTTGGAACACCATTTGGGATACTACTAGGACACATAGTATGGAAACAGGGTTTATTGATGGATCCAGCCAAAATCACAGTCATTATTAACATACCAGCACCAAAAACAGTCTACCAACTAAGAGAAACATTAGGAAATACATGATACTACAAGAAATTCATCAAAGGCTACACGCAGATTACAATGCCTATGGAAAAACTATTAAGCAAGGATACCAAGTATCAATGGAATGATGAGTGCCAACACGATCTGGATACCCTGAAGGAAAAAATGGTCACCACACCAATATTGGTATTTCCAGACTGGGAGAAGACATTCCATGTACATGTAGATGCATCAACAATAACACTTGGAGCTATTTTAGCACAACCGGGAGCAGGATATTTGGATCACCTGATAGCGTTTGCAAGCAGGAAATTATCAGACTCAGAACAAAATTATAACACGATGGAAAGAGAAGGCTTAGATATGGTTTATGAACTACAAAAATACATAAATTACCTATTGAGAAAACACTTTAATGTGTTTACAGACGACTCAGCCCTGAAATACCTAGTTAACAAGCCAGTGTTGGGGGGGAGAATTTGTCGATGGTTACTACTATTTCAAGAATTTGACTTCAAGGTAATAGTCAAACCAGGGAAACTGAATGCAGGGCTGGACCACTTATCAAGGTCACCAATGGAGAGGAACCAACGAATTTGGAAGAAAACTTTCTAGATGCATGGCTCTTCTCAGTACATATTGCTGATGATTACTTCACAAATATCAGTCAGTACTTGAGCACAGGTATTGTGTCGCAAGGATATACCACTGCACAGAAAAAGAACCTGGTAGTCCGTGTAGCCAACTATCCACTGATCGCAGGGAATATATACAAAATGAGCACAGATATCATATTACTATGATACGTACTAGACCATGAATGACCAATAATTTTAGCATAAGCCCACAAAGGAATAATAGGAGGGCATTATGAAGGAAAAGATACTATGAAGAAGGTACTATGCACAGGATTATGGTGGCCAACGATCCATCAAGTCTCGAAAGAATATTGTCAGCAATGCAATGTCTATCAATGGGTCGACAAACCCAACAGAAGGGATGAGATGCCACTATGACCGCAAGTGACAATGCAGGCATTTGACAAATGGGCAATAAACTTTGTGGGACCCATTAACCCACCATCCAAGAGAACAGGGGCAAGATACATTATCACGGTGATGGAATACTTAATAAGATGGGCGAAATATGCACTAGTAAAATATTGCAGTGCAGAGACAACTACCCACTTTTTTTTCAAACAGTTAATTACTAGATTTGGGTGCCCAAGATTTCTGATGAGCAACCAAGGAAAACACTTCATCAACAACACCATTTGAGTGATGCCTGAAGAATTCAAATATCATCAACAAAAAAGCACACCGTATCACCCACATGCTAATGGCATGGTAGAAGCCTTCAACAAAATTCTAGAGAATGCCCTGACGAAGATAGGTAACGTCAACAGGGACGATTGGGATCTCAAGGTACCAGCAGTACTATGGACGTATAGAACCACATGCAAAAATTTGACAGGTCACACACCATTTTAAGAACCAAATATTAATATAGCATAGCAAATCCTCAGAAAAAGTACTCAACGCCTTGAAAAAAAGATAATTTCAGATAATAAGCCTCTTCGAGGGGGCAACCTCATTTTACCCCACATAAATGTTCAAGTATAAGATTATTCAAAATGAAAATGTCTCCTTGGTATATATAGGAGACTAGGAGGTATAATTACAACTAATGGCCTAAAGCCGACATAAATAAAATAACATTACTAATATAATATACCCCAATTAAGGAGTAATGAGCCAATATTAGGGCTTAACATGCCCCTCCCCTTGAGACAAGTGTTTTATGCAATGCTTGAGTAACTCTGGATGCTTCTGTATAAAAGACTCATCTTCCCAAGTGGAATCTTCAGCCGGTAGTTTCATCCATTTAATGAGATACTCTGAAATGGATCTATTTCTTAGCTAGCAAATTCTTGTGTCAGTGATGGCTTCAGGCTCCAATATGATTTTTCCTTCCTCGTCAAGTTCTGGAAATATAGTTTGAACTAGGATGTTGTCACCTATAACCTTCTTTAAGCATGAAACATGGAAAACTAGGTGTACTCGTGAAGATGAAGGAAACTCCAATTTGTATGCCATAGTACCAATCTTTTGCAGCACCTTATAAGGGCCATAGTACTTTGGTGATAATTTATTATCCTTCTTGGATTGCTTGAGGGACATCTGTTTGTATGGTTGTAGTCTTAAAAACACCCAATCTCCTACTTCAAAACTTATTTCACTACGATGTTGATCTGCTTGTTGTTTCATGTGATTTTGTGCCATGGTCAGGTTGTCCTTTAAGATTTGGAGAACTTGTTGGTGATTCTTGATGTGATTTTCCACTACTTGAACCTTAGATTTTTCTTTTAGAGAAGAAGTGGTGGAAGAAGGGTGGTATTCATAAAGTGCCATAAATGGTGTCATTTTTGCTGTAGTATGAAAGGAAGTGTTATACCACCATTCGGCCAAGGGTAACCATTTGAACCATTGTGTTTGTTTATCAGAGACAAAGCAACGAAGGTAGCCTTCCAAACATTTGTTCACTATCTCTTTTTGTCCATCAGATTGAGGATGATAGGATGAGATATGAACCAATTGAGTACCCAAACAAGAAAATAATTCTATCCAAAAATGTCCAGTGAAGATGGGATCTCTGTCACTTACAATAATCTTTGGGTTTCCATGTAGCTTTTGAACTATCTCCATGAATGCAGTGGCAACTGTACTAGCTTTGAAGGGATGAGAGAGTGCACAAAAGTGTGCATACTTGGTTATTCTTTCAACAATCACCAAACCAAATCCATTTCCCGAGGCATCACATTCCACAATAAAGGGTTTTGTGAAGTCTGGAGTGGTCAAGACAGGAGCTTTACACATCACCTCTTTAAGTTGTTGAAAAGATTTAGTTGCCTCTGGAGTCCATGAAAATGCATCCTTCTTAGTTAGTGTCATTAAAGGTGCTTCTATTCTTCCATAGTTCCAAACAAACTTGTGGTAGTAACCTGTCAAACTCAAAAATCCTCTAAGATTCTTCAATGTTTTGGGAATCGGCCAGTCCATCATGGCCTTAATCTTGTTAGGGTTTACCTTGACACCTTCATGAGATACAATATGATCCAAATACTCTACCTCCTTTACTCCAAAGAAACATTTGTATATTTTGGCATATAGTTGTTGCTCCTTTAGTAGTTGTAGCACCTTGTCAACATGTCGCACATGATCCTCCCAAGACTTGCTATAGATTAATATATCATCAAAAAATACTAACACAAATTTTCGAAGGAAGGGCTTGAAAACGAAATTCATCAACCCTTGAAATGTGGAAGGTGCATTTGTAAGGCCAAAAGGAATGACCAAAAATTCGTAATGGCCTTCATGAGTTCAAAATATTGTTTTCTGGATATCTTCTTCCTTCATTATGATCTTATGATACCCTGAATAGAGATCCAATTTTGTGAAATAGATTGCTCCATGTAGTTCATCTAAAAATTCATCAATGATGGGAATGGGAAACTTATCTTTAATAGTGATATTGTTGAGCTCTCTATAATCTGGACACATATGCCATGAGCTATCATTCTTGAATACCATTAACACTGGTGCAGAGTAAGAACTTTGGCTAGGTCTAATAATGTCAGCCTCTAACATTTCTTCAACCATGCACTCAATTTCACTCTTCTGGGCATAAGGGTATTTGTATGGCCTGATGTTAGGAGGAACACTCCTAGGAATTAGGTGAATTTCATGATCATGATTTCGAGTGGGTGGAAGACATTTGGGAATATCTTCAAATACTTTGGAATGCTTATCAATGATCCTTTGGAGATCTTGAGGAATAGATGTCTTAGGTGTTTGAACATCTAGTGAGCATAGTTGTGCAATAATGCCTTGATGCCCCTTTTTAAATAATTTTGTCATGCCGTTATAGCATATCACCTTACCGAGTTTCCCTGTGATACCTCTTAACTCAATTTCTTTTCCTTCCAATGAAAATTTCATGAAAAGTTCTTGAAAATTAAAAGCCACTGTTCCTAATGATTATAACCATTGGATTCTTAGTACAACCTCTGCACCACCCATGGGTATAGCAATCATTGGACTATTCATTACATATTCCCCCATAGTAAGATTGATATTATT
>ML802326.1:78804-158146 GCA_009831015.1 Picea engelmannii
TAGCAATCATTGGACTATTCATTACATATTCCCCCATAGTAAGATTGATATTATTGCATTTTCCTGAGCAATTGATAGTTCCTCCATCTGCAATCATTACTTGAAACTCTGGCATTGGATATACAAAGCAATTGAGATCTTTGACTAATTTATAGTGAATGAAATTATGAGTATGCCAGAATCAATTAGGACTATTACCTTTTTCTTTTTGATGTATCCTTCGATATTGATGGTTTGAGGAGCGCTAATGCCATCCATTTCATTACATGATATCATGGGAGTCAACTCTTCAGATGAAATTGCTTCTACATTTTCATCTTGAGATGGTTCTTGTTCTTGTTCTTCTTCCTCTTCACAATCTATGTAGAATAATTTCTTCTCACCGCACTTATGTCCCTTACTGTACTTGTTGTCACAATTAAAGCATAAACGTTTTTCTTTTATTTCCTCCAATTGTTGAGGTGTCAACCTTGTAGGTTGAGGTGTTTTAGAAGAAGGAGCATTGTTCTCTCTATAGATGTTAGGATTGGTCCTTCTAGTAACCATAGCCATATTTTTACTTTCAACATTTCCTACCACCTTAAATGCATTCTCCAATGATTTGGGTTCCTAAAGGTGAAAGTCATGTTGAATGTTATCCTTTAAAGTTCCTATGAATACATCAATCAAGTGCTCATCTAGAATATCGATTACTTTTATATTCAATCTTTGGAAGTTCTCAATGTGCTTGGTAACTGAACCCTTTTGCTTGAGATTTATCAATTAGCTAAAGAAGGTATTACTCCTTGTATCCTCATAGTGTGCTATCATTTCTTCCATGAAAATTGTCCAAGTGACGAGTGATTTGCGAGAACAAAGCCATCAATACCATACAAATTGATTAAGTTCTAAATATAAAGAAGCAATCCGTACCTTTTGTGTATGTGGCACATTATGGAGATCAAAGAATTGCTCTATCTGAAGTATCCATGTGATTGGGTCCTTGCCATCGAACTTCCTCATATCAATCTTAGGAACGTGGTTGGTCTTCAAACCAAAGTTGGAGTTTCTCCATTATTGATTCACCTTCCTTGTGTCCTCATCATGAATTTCATGGGATGCATTTTCACTTTCATGTGTCTTCTCTATTACAAAATTTTTCAATACTTCCATGGTCTCCCCTTCTAAACTCTCCATCATCTCTTGTAGTTCATATTTTGTTACTATCTTCTTTTGTAAATCATTTATGTGCCTACACATTTCTTCACCTTCATCAAGAGTCCCAGTAGGATTTTCTATAGGCTTATTTGGTGTATAAGTTCCCTTTTTTGGTGGCATGTTGGTCAAGTATCACTTTTGAACCTTGATTTTGAGGTGGTTCTACTAGACAATATTTATTCTGTTGTATCTCCCAAGTTTCAACCCTTTTGGGAATGAAACTTTCTTTTATATAGTTCTCTAATATTTCTTCTCTGCAATTCCACAGGTCTGATCAAAATTGGATGTGCCAAGTGGAAATTACGGTAACTTCCCCATAACTTGTCGATTTTTGTCCTTTCCAGGAGATCTCACTTGTATAGCATTCCCCACACAAAATAATTGATATAAAATTTTGAAACTCGCACCAAAAATAATATAGACTATCCAAGATCTAATGAAACCAGTCCCACTCAATTTGGATACTCTATGAAGAAGTTATGATTTTGTTACCCGGAACACCTTCTTGAGACTAGTCAATAGGACTAGTCAGATACCCTATCTTACACAGGGTGTATCTGCAAATTTAAGATGACCCAGAAGCTGAAATTGTTACCAAAAATACCTTACTAATATCTGTAAATATCCTCCAGGTTTCAGGGTCTGAAACATTACAGAAAAGTGTTTATAGCGAAAATTCCGCAATGACTCGGTTTAGGATGATTCTAGAACCCTATCTTGTACAGGTTGTATCTCAAAAATCATAAGGCCTCAGGAGCTGAATTTTTAACCCAACGTACCTTGATCTGTATAATAAATATCCTCCAATCCATTCCTTTTGAAACATTGTAGAAAAAATATTATAGCAAAAATTCCAAGGTGTCTCAGATGTAGCAGCGAAACCCCAAGACCTTGAGCTCTGATACCATATGTTAAGAACCAAATATCAATATAGCATAAAAAATCCTCAAAAAACATACTCAATGCCTTAAAAAAGAGATAATTTTAGATAATAAGCCTCTTCGAGGGGGAAACCTCCTTTTACCCCACTTAAATGTTCAAGTACAAGATGATTCAAAATGAAAATGTCTCCTTGGTATATATAGGAGACTAGGAGGTATAATTACAACTAATGGCCTAAAGCTGACATAAATAAAATAACATTACTAATATAATATACCCCAATTAAGGGGTAATGAGCCAATATTAGGGCTTAACACACCATTCAAACTGGCCTATGGTCAAGAAGCAGTAATACCATTAGAATTTATAATACCTAGTCTACGTGTAGCAGCTATCACACAGATGACAGAACAAGGCACAGTCTAGGAACAACTAGATCAATTAACGTCAATGGAGGAAGACCAAATCTTGGCAGGATTCCATAAACAAGTACAGAAAGTGAGGGACAAAGCATGGCACGACCACCATATCAAGAGAAAGATGTTCAAGGAAGGAGATATAGTATTTCTCTACGACAGTAAAGCGTTGCATCATCCTGGGAAGCTGAGGATGCATTAGCTAGGACCACACGAGGTAAAAGTTGTCACAGATGGAGGAGATGTACATTTTAAAGATATAACATGGACATACCTCAGAGGAATGATCATTGGGAGCTAGTTGAATCTATACAAAGATAGTTGACTACCCACCATGCAGTAACAAAAAAAATAAAGAGGGAAAAGACAACGACCATATTAGAAAAGGAAACAAGCGGGAAAAGGAAAGTCATCAAAATCACACTGACAGGATGGTATGGGGAAGAATTAAAACAAGGAAATGATGGATGGGATGTCACACTAAATGCACCAACTGGCGACGACAAAGTATCCATAAGGGCAGGTACGAAACCACCATCAATGCACTGAACCCACACTTATGGTGCATTAATCGCACAAGGTAGGAAGCGTCCTCAATAAGATTCATGGAACACCCATACAACACATGAGCACATAAACAGTTAGTCTATTCACAAAAGAAGAACGAAAAAAGAGAAATAGCAGCCCGAATGTACAGAGCAAGATCATAGAGCTTATCTGAGCTATTTGAACCAAACAAATGTTCAAAAGACACCAGTATGGCACCACGAAAGGTCACAGAACCAGACCAGATAGTTAGATCAACTAGGTTTCAAACTAGGTCACAAGGAACATGGGAAGAAAACGAGCAGTAGTTACCAGAGATCGTTGATATTGATGAAATCTCATCGCCAGAGAATATTCCAGTCGAATCAACACTGATCCAGGAAGATATCCTGCAACCCCAAATAGAAACCATGAAAGAGGATACACCAGCAGCAGCGTAGGAGCTTCAAAATCAAGCAGTAGGAACTCATCAGGAAGGACAAGTAGAAAACACTGAAGAAGCCATGGAAATAAACAGAAGCACACAAAAACCAGAAGTAGAGCCCCAAACGGAGGTTCCACAAATACCGATCGTAGACTTTCCTTTTTCGGATGAGATGATTGGCGAAATGGGCAAAGCTTGGGAAGAATGGATGGCGAAGGAGGAATCAGAAGCTCCTAGAACTTCAAACCAGCCAACACGGCCAAAAGATAGGATTCGGATACCGATCTTACCTCGAAAGAAACCAGCTATAGAGATTGTGCTATCTCACACACCAACAGGCATATAGGTGGACTCGCATCTATTGGGTCATATCGAGAAATTTTTCGACCATGACATAGTGGATGAAAGAAAATATCTAGAGATTGCACCACAATTCTTTTTGGAGAAAATAGCCGTGAACCCTTTCGGAGGAACTATCACTAAGCCACGCAAGTGGGCAGCCGAACTGGATAGAACCGGAATCCTAGGATTGCTGAGGATACCACACTTTGGCAGAGGCCAATATGCGACGACATACGTCAAACAATTATTAGCAGTTATGCATGGAGGGGATGTATGGATGGATAAACCCGTCCCCATAACTATTGAACTCATTACGCAAATTACAAGACTACCCATCCGAGGTATGGATCCCACACTGATATTGGATGACAAGTCCAAGGAAAAAGCATTGGCAAAACAAATGAAGAAGAAATATGGCACTGACAGGGGAGCGAGAGGAATTATAATCAAGTGAATTAATGGTTTCATTACACAACTAGGAGAAAATATGTTAGCATGGAAACTGCTAATAAAATTTTGTAAATATGAAGTATCAGCAAGAGTTATCACAGTTGCAGCTCAGTGCACAGAAGGCACCTTCATGAGTTGGGCACCATACCTATTGTTATCATTGAAATTTCATCCACACATGGTTACAAGAACTCAGCATTGTCAAACAGTAATGAAGTCATTCATGGCCCTGAATTAATCTCACAACATTCAAAAAAAAAAGGGGAAAAACTATACAAAGTAGTGAAAAATTGAAGAGCGCTTTGCAGACATTGGGCACGTGCGCACATGCGTGGAACAGGAACATAGAAGGCGCGCATATGCACACGATGCACGACTGTTAGCGCAAAAAGCTGCGCACCTGCTAAATGGCGCATTTATGAATGTGGTCGGCCTCCCAACCACTTATGGTTCAGCTCCCAAGACGATTTGACCTCCAAATCCGGGCTGGATCTGAATGGTGGGCTGGTCAAAGACCTAATAATGCCCTAAATGGCCTCTTTTCACACTACAAAGCATTTACACAATAACCCAATGCAATGCTATAAAAAACCATGAATGCACCTCATTTTCTCAAGGAATTCAAAGTAATGTTATGTTGCCTATATTTTTTTAAGGACTCCATCCTTGACAAGAGAACTTTGGCACCATTACATTAGACAATCCATCTCCCCATTGAGTGGATTTGTAAGAAGTTCTTTCATCACCATTTTCCATTTTCTTTGTTGTAAGAAGAGCTACTAGTGAGGGTCCAAGAGCCTTCCCTTGAAGGAAGAAGGGACTCATAGTCCCCTTTCTTCTTGGTGCTTTGTTTTCATCAATAGATCAAGCCTGACATTGGTGACATGGGTCTTTTTGTTCTTGTTATCTCTATGTCCATATGCTTATGATTTTAATTTTTATTGCATCTATTAGTTTAATTCTTAATCTTAGTTTTGTTTTTCTTTCTCTAACTCTTTTCTCTACAGCTGTCCTGCTCAGCAGACCCAACTGAGCTTGCAAGCACCTCTTATTTTCTCACCAAGGTGATGAAAGAGGCGCAACAGATTGGCGACTCTGCTGGGGAAAGGTATCAAATTCATACCTCATTTGGGTTTATTTTTCTCTTCTTTTAGTTTTCTTAACTTGCAGGTGCACTAACCGGCCTAAGCCAACCTGCCAATCATCCAATTCAAAGAAAAATTGAGAGAAATCTATTCAGATTTTCATTCTCGACTGTGTACCACACATGCGTGGGTTTTTCAGCTCACAGACGCACATCGTGTGCCCATGTGCTTTACTCTCGGTTTCGTTCTGCGCACGTGTACTTTTTAATTTATCTCTACTCGCATGCATGCGTTCTGTGTGCCTCTGTCTCCAATGAGACCCGCGCATTTGTTCAAAAATTCACATTGTAGAGTTGTTGAGATGTGGGGAAGGCCATTTACCTTCTTAAAAATGATGTCAAGCATGTTCTAAAAACTGCACCACACTTAGTCCCCACATCATATAAAGGGGTTAGTCAAACACACATAGGCACTTAGGAGGATAAAACTCAATTTCCCTTCTTTGCTTTTTGCCACATGGATGGCTTGTTTTGACTTAAAATATAAGTTGGGAATCATTTTTAATCACATTTAACTCACATTGGGACTAGAAGTTGAGTAACAATCACTTAGTATGCTCTTCTCTCGCGCCCCCAGGCGACCTTGAGAATCAGAAAAAGATTGTGAAAACAATTTCATCTCCCTTAACAAAGTTTAAAACCTTTAGGAGAGGAGAACGACCCTTCTTGGGACCCCTCTTAGTTTTCTTTTTCAAACACATCTTAATATTGTAACGGGCCCATACATGCCCACATGCTACAAAGATAGGATAGTGTTTGAATATTTTCTTTCTTAGATCTAAACACTAGGGAAGTTTAAAGGTTTGTAACGGGCCCATACATGCCCACATGTTCAATCTAGCATAGTTTCAATATTTTCTTAGATTACATCACAATAGGGAGTTAAAGGATAGTAACGGACCCACATGTCCACATGCTAGCTTCCTAGGTATTTTGAATTATGCAAGGTTGTACCAAAGACACTTAGTTAATTAGGTAATCAAAATCTTGTAAGGACCAAGAGAAGTCCACATGCAGCAAGGTGACATCAAATTCACTAAAAATTGGCACACTTTCACTCACACACAAAAGTCACTTATCACACACATAGCTTCTTCTTGAAACGTGGAGGTCAAAGTAAGTTTCCTCTAAAGGGATTCCGAAAATACCCCATCTTCTCTTGACAAGACTATCCACTCCCATTTTTAATCAACGAGGTTGGTTTGCACCCCCAGCCTCCCAAAAAAACTACATCTAAAATATTTCAAAAACTCACTAAGTTTTCCTCCACAAGAGGTGCCAAAAGAAATTTTTTTTAGTCTAGGTAGGATTTCGGGGATAGGCATCCAAATAACTCCCTGTTATCTGGTTCTCACATTGTCAAAACATAGAGGTTGTCAAATAGGGAACTAAAAATCCTCCAAGTCAAGTGGTCCAATCACCATAAGGCAGGGAGATACCCATGAAGGGTTGAAGGTCGAGGTCTGATTGTTTTGTGCGTCCCCCCTTGAGGCACCCACCTCTTGGACGGGATCCATCCCATGACCCATTTCTTAGGCCGAAAATCTAAATGTCGCACTTTGACCGAGGTACATAGTGACCAAATTTAGGACATCTACCTAGGTGGAAATTGTGGGCTCCAATTGCACCTTGATTGGATTTTGTGTGGCTATTGGGAAATATCGCCAGCTCTTTTGGGATATGCCCCCTTTACCCCTCATTATAACCAATTATTTTATCCTTCACTAGTTTCTCTTCCGGTGACTTCAGACCCCACTGTTGATTACTATTAGTTCTATTTGAGAGGAAGGACGTTACGTCTTCTAGGACACGAGCATTTGCTTTTGATTCCCCCACGCAGACAAAACCCACTTACCCACATATATGCTTCTTTCTCATTTTATGTATGATGCACATCTGATTACAGTTTGATCTGGATATATATATTGTGTGAACATTCAACGCAAAGACTCTTGTTTCTATATTACTCTCACCACTTTTTTCACACATTCACATAGTTAGTCTAACATCATAGGGGAACCACAGAACCCTCATCGTTCACGACGCTTGCTCAACCTCCCTCCTATCTTAGGGGGAGTATCTAGTCGTGCTTGTTCATTGGCACCTCCTTCACACACTCCTGTGAGTGCTACTATATTAGGATCAGCTTTGCTTGGTTCTACATTACTTAGGTCAACTTCCCAAGGTCATCCGTTCACTCGCTCTCCTTTACACGGAATCGGGGGACCCACTTCCTCTCAAGGAGGGAGCACCAACCCACCTAGTCCCCATCAAGGGTTAGGTTCACAACACACTATGGCTAGAGCTAACCCTCCCCCCCACTAAAGATGCCATATTTGGCCTCTCTCAATATACCGGATCTCACCAAACTTACCAATGATCCTATATTGCATGATCCCACATGGACTGGAATGCCAACCAAACTACCTTCAGACATACCAAAGTTTGAAGGAAAGGCAGGCGATGACCCTGCCAACCATGTCATGACCTTTCACCTATGGTGCTCCTCCAATAGCATTATGGATGATTCCATCAGACTGTGATTATTTCAACACACACTCACTGGCCCATCGACAAAATGGTATGTCGAAGAAAAATCAGGGTCCCACGCAACCTTTGAGTCATTGGCCAAAGAATTCTTGACCTTCTTCCAATTACCCATCCGCCATGAAAATAGTCTAGAACTACTATCTAACTTCAAACAAACCTCAGCCACACACATCGCTGACCACATTCACGAGTGACATAGGTGATGTAGTTTTTGTAAAGCAGAAACCACCAAGCAACAATGCCTCGACTAGTTTCTTAGATCACTTGTCTCTCTCCTTGGAAAGGATGTAGCTTCCACCTTCCCTCAATATGAAGAGGAAGCCATCAGTAAGGCCCAATAGTATGACCTCATCTATGCACAGTCAGGTTACTTATACACAGTACTTCCTGATCTTCCAAAACCTGTGCCATTTGGCCAAGACAAACCTGGGATGTCTCACTCAGCGAACGGACTAATCGGTGCCACCACACACCATGGTCCACAACCCCAACCACCACCGATGTATGGAACACCTCAATACACGCCGGCATATGGGGACACTCCTTATTACCCCCCACCCATTTATCAACAACCATACCCTGTTGCTATACCTCCACCCATCAGTGGACCACCACCGGCACCTCCCATACATCCACCTATTCCCACAAACAGTGGTAGTCCCTCAACATCAACTTATAGTACTAGTGAAAGCACTACGCCTTCCTATGTACCTTATGGATCAGTACCACCACAAAATCCATACTTCCCATTTCCTAGTCCTCCACAACCCATGGCTTCCCCACATCCTCATGCGAGGGTAAATTTTGTTCAACCCTATGTTGCTCAACAATACCAAAGTTTTGAACAGTTGAATATAGCCAACCCAACTCATCCATCGAACAATTACAAGAAGAAAGGATGGAACAGGAATAACAACAACCCAGGTCAAGGCGAGAATCAACCCCCACAACACCAACCCATCGGGGGCAACCAGAACCAAGGGAACCAAAACCCCCAAGGGGGCAATAATAACAAATGCCAAGGGCGAAATAATGTTAAAACCATCTTCCCTTGTGCCCTTTGTGGTGAGTTCGGCCATTACACTCATCATTGCCCCCAGATCGTTGATTTCAAACGGTTAAAATATTATGGTAGTCTTCCCCATTCTCCTGCACAAATTGCCCCTCAGTAGGCACCACAACAATACGTGCAACAACCCCCTCCCGCCGTGCTACAAAATCCTATTCCACATCAAGGTGTGATAAACACCCAACAGGACACACAGCATCCCCCACCTCAGGTGGGACAATACCACAACCCCAACAATCCAGTAGAGCGTACAATTCTCCTCACTAGTGAGGAATAAATCCTTCTGCAAACCCGTAATCGTCAGTATCATGCCCCTGCTGAGTCTACTCCCATCTCTCCAGAGACGAACCCTAAACCTACGGGACCCCCGTTGGTGATCCCTTTCCCTTGCACCGAACCACCACTATGCATCCCTTACATCCCCTTGCACAGGAATGTCCACAACCCACAGGCTACGACATCTCATAACTATAGCTTGGTAGACGACTTAGTGCAATCCCCGGCTGCCATGTCAGTCTTGAAAGTCCTCCAGAATTTTCCTATGAAGCGGAAATCACTACTTTCCGCCTTGGGGTCAGTTGACCCGGAAGATACTCAGCTCATCACCTTTGATCTTGATAGCGGAGAACTTCATCTTCCTACCTTAATCGCTTTTCAAATACCAGTGAAAATACGGAACATCACAGTTCATCGGTGTATCATCGATGAAGGTGCATCTACGTGCATCATGTCCAAAACAGTATGGCAAAAACATGGTTCCCAGGAACTCATACCCTCTGCCATCACATTACGATCTTATGAAGGACGACCATCCTCTCCTGAAGGGATCTTCCAAAATGTCCCTGTTGAACTTGAGGGCAAGACTATTCTCATCGATATCGAGGTTATCGACGCCCCACTCGATTATAATATCTTGTTCGTTCGTAGCTACATGTACGCTATGAAGGCAGTGGAATTTTCTGTCTTTCGAACAATGATGTTCCCCCACAATGGGAAGATTGTGACCATCAACCAAGTCTCACATTATGAGCCTAAACCATCTTCCAACCTCGATAACATTCTTCCTCTCATCCACACCAATCAAGACGCATACCCACTCATCGAGATGGGTCCTAGAATTTTCAAAGATCCATCCTTGTTAGGGACATATCATGGAGCACCACCACTCCTTCATCCTACTAATCAGGTATGCATCGTATCATCTAACGAAACTCACACAGAGGATGTTATTCCTCCTCAGGAGGCTTCAGTCATTTCTGACATCCCAATAGTCGCAGAACCACTCTCGTCGGAGCCTCCTGCGCCCTCGTCGACCTCAATAGTCCACGAATCTACATCCCCTCAAGGGAATAATCCCGTCTGGGAGACAGCCCCCCAACCCCTCACCCAAATTCCCTTCTTTTACCCTCCACCAATTATCGAAGCTTTTCAGGTAGTTGCAATGCTCACACTCCCTAATATGGTGTTAGCAATCCCAGTTTGGTATTTACACCCACCAGAGATGGTCCCTCGACCCTCCCTTCCCCCACAAGAAGGACTCCCCATGACGATTCCTATCCTTAACCCCACCACCCCCCCACTCACTAACCTCCCTGCTACAGTTGGGGGCAGGAGAAAGAAGAAAGAGCCCACCGCTCCACTTCCTCCACACATCCCACCACCTTGCGCACTATGTGAGAAAGAGGGACACCAAACCAACAATTGTCCATCACTACCTGAATTACGGAATTTGATTCCCCTCAATCAAACTCCCACAACACCCGCCACTACTGCTAGTCCCACCACTACCACCCACCCTTCCAGTAGTAAAGGGTTGAGTTTCAAATACGCTTGTGCTATATGTTCAGAGTATGGCCATTACACCCATCATTTCCCAGCACTGCCATGCTTTTGGCAGACATTAGCGGCTATACGCCAGAACTTCCAGAATAACCCCAGTCCTGCTCTGTCCTCATCAACAAATATCACTGACATCCGCTATGTCACCACTTCAGTCAATGAACGTATGAGATGCCCTTTCTCTCTCTGCGATTCATTAGCTCATTTTACATACTACTGTCCTATGATCCTTGAATACAGGAAACGTCAATTGGCCCTACTTCACCAACCCGTAGAGTCGAAAATTGACATTACCTCGTCACTAGAGGATCTTCATGTCATTTCTCCCGAGCCCGAGGCACTCCCAACGCCTCCATGGTTCTTCAATGATGTTTCTGAGGATTTACCCTACAATCCCCCCAACTCTCCTACTCATTCCCCTATGGACACTCTCCACCCAACCACCATGGGTACCCCTCAGTACTTCAATATATGGTTTATGTCGAGTGAACCCTCATCATCTCCTAACCATGTTCCCCCTGTTTCCTCACCAGGGGGCAACCACATGACCACTGTCACAGAGATCACTCTTCATGACCCCTTGTATTCCTATCAATTCCAATGCGACGAAGAAATACTCGAAGAGTTAAATCACCCAAAATCTCCCTGGGATGCCCTACACCATCGCACACTCTTCTCTCCATAGGAAGCCTCCATGCCTCCTAACCAAAACCCCATTTACGCGGTCGAAACCAAGGATTTTATCCCATCAGGGCCTATCGATTGATTCAATAATCCCATTCCTGCTCGTGATGCATTTGAAGAAGGCAACATGGCCAACATTTCCCCCACCATAAAAATTGACATTTCCATTAAACATGGCATCGTCGAGGAAATCACCATTGGAGTTGTTTGCACTCCTAGGAAATCGCCACATATAAAGCCCTCTTCCAGGAATAAAGGGATATATTCGCCAGGTCATAGATGGAAATGCCTAGCCTCGATCCCTCTATTGTCGAACATTGCATCGACACCTGGCCTGACATCACACCAGTTCTCCAAAAACAACGACCGCTACACCCATCCAAATTCGTGGCTATCAAAGACGAAATTGACAAATTACTCGCAGCTGGGTTTATTTACCCCATCGCTTACACTTCATGGGTCTCCAACCCTGTACCCATCGACAAAAAATAGGGCACTATCCGAGTTTGCATAGACTTTCACGATCTCAATAACGCATGTCCCAAAGATAACTTTCCAACACCTTTCATCGATCAAATTATCGACGACTGCGTCGGCCACGAGGCTCTCTCCTTTATGGATGGATTTTCTGGCTATAACCAAATACAAATCCACCCAACCGATCGGTATAAAACCACATTCATTACCCTGTGGGGTAATTTTTCATATCATGTCATGCCTTTCGGCTTAAAAAATGTCGGCGCAACCTTCCAGTGGGCGATGACATACATCTTCCACGATCTAGCTAATATCATCCTCACCTACTTAGATGACCTCATAGCTCGATCCAAGAGACGCACCCAGCATCTGGATGATTTACGAATCATTTTTCAACAGTGTCATCAGTACAACATCTACTTGAATCCTCTCAAGTATGTGTTATGTGTCACCACAGGGTGCCTCCTCGGTTTTATTGTTTCCCAAAGCGGTATTACCGTAGACCCCCTCAAAGTCCAAGCTATCACCGAAATTCCACCTCCCCAGAATTTACGGCAACTTCAGAGTCTACAGGGAAAAGCTAACTTTATTAAACGATTTGTCCCCAATTACGCCATACGCGCACACAGTTTCCTCCTCTTACTACGGCACGACATCCCTTTTCACTAGGATGACCATGCTCAATAGTCATTTGATGATCTTAAAGAAGTGCTTTCAAATGCACCTTTAATTAGTGCACCTGACTATAATCACGACTACATCCTCTACGTATTAGCATCAGTTGTATTAGTAGTCGGTGTCCTCATCCAGATCAGAGATGACAATTGTGAACATGTCATTTATCATGTTAGTAATAACCTCTCAGGGCCACCCTTGAAGTATAAACACGAAGAGAAACTTGCTCTTGTAGTTGTCCTCACAGTCCAGAAACTGTGCCATTACATTCTGCTTCACACCACAAAGGTCATCGCAGATTCCAACCCTATGCAGTACTAGCTCAACCACCGACAAGTGAATGGAAAATTCACTCGATGGATCGTTATCCTTCAGGAGTACGACCTCGAGTTCTTAACACCTAAGAGTAAGAAGGCCCTAGTTCTCACTGAACTTGTCACGGCCCTCCCCTCTTACACCACCAGTGCCCCCGTCAATACCGACTTTCCCGACGAACATCTCTTTTACATTACTTCAGATGATCCTTGGTACGGTGACCTTCTCGTCTACCTCCAAACTCAAAATTTCAGTAACCACCTTTCACGGGATGATCGTCAACGTATTCTCCATCAGGCCCCCCACTACCTTCTCATCGGAGACATCCTCTACCAGCGGGGTGTTGAAACCATTCTTCATCGATGCCTGACTATTGATGAGGCCGACAGAGTCTTAAACGACTACCACAAAAGCGCATGTGGGGGCCATCTTTAGGGCATATCCACTGCTCAAAATATTATCCGAGCCAGTTACTTTTGGCCTACCTTGTTTCATGATTGCATTCACGCCATGAAACGTTGTGAGCAATGTCAGCTCTACGCCAACAAATCCTGAGCTCCCCCCGCTCTTCTTCACCCTGTCATTACTGCCGGCCCTTTTTGTAAATGGGGCATCAACTTTATGACTTGTAATCCCCCTCCAGCAATGGCCACAAATACATCGTTGTTGTCATTGATTACTTCACCAAATGGGATGAATCTATGCCCACTTTCAACAACACCACTGACACTGCAGCGCGTTTTTTCTTTAACCATGTCATATCCCGCTTTGGAGTACCCCTCCAACTCATTTCCGACCATGGGAAACAATTCAAGAATGAGATCTTCATTGAACTCTCCTCTCGGTTAGGCTTCTCTCACGAGTTTGCCTCACCATATTACCCTTAGTCAAATGGATAGGTTGAGGCAGTTAACAAAGTCCTCAAGACCATGTTACAGCGCACGATTAATAAACATAAAACTAATTGGCATCATATGTTATTTTTTGTGCTATGGGCTTATCAAACGGCTGTGAAGACCGCTACCTGTTTCACACCGTTCCATTTATTCCATGGGGTCGAGGCAACTCTTCCCATCGAGTGTGAAATTCCCACCTTACGCACCGTAATTGAGCTATTACCTGACACTGCTCCAATGGAGAAGCGCTTACCAAACTTGGAGTCTCTGGATGAAGATCGTCGATCTTCCTTACAGAGCAACGAGGAAGCTAGAAAATGATCCAAGGCTACCTTTGATCGCCATGTCAACCTTCGATCATTCCGCGAAGGCGACCTAGTCCTGGCTTATGATAACTCTCATGATACCTTTGGCCATGGAAAATTTGACTCACTTTGGCATGGCCCTTACATTATCCAACATTGCCTCACCAAAGGCGCATACATCCTAGCCTCCCTTGAAGGCCTCTCTCTCAAGGAACCCGTCAATGGGTTGTATCTCAAGAAATTTTATGCTTAAAAGTAGTCATTCTACTTTAGGTTATTTCTTTTTCTAGTGTTTTTAATATTTTTTTCCTCCCCTCTCGTCTAAACTATCCTTTGTGCTATTGACAGATGCTTCCTCCACCAACCTACCACATCGGTTACAGCGACGGCGCCAGCCATTGGAAAAAAAATCTCGCTTTGGCTGCTTGGGCTCTCTACACCCCCTCACATGAGATGCTCCATTCAAGCAGCATATGTTTGGGGTCAGCAACCAACAACCAAGCCAAATACACTGCTATCATTGTCCTCCTGGACGATGCCCAACATCATCATATTCATCACCTTAGTGTCTTCCTCGACTCCCAACTAGTCGTTCTCCAGCTCAACAATGTGTACCACGTACGCGATCCATGCCTCTTTCGCAAATACCTCCAGGTTAGGTTGTTATCGCAACATTTTGATTCCATTACATTTACACATATTCCAAGACAATTGAATCAAATCATAGATACCCTAGCTAATATTGTGTTAGATTGGCATATATCACATCAAGATACACATACATAAACATATCACAAAACCTGTCACAACATATATATAAAATGGTCGTAATCAACTGATCAGCAAAAAACATGTAGACAACATCAGGATCTCAAATATGTATACTCATATATATATAAAGGCCCATCAGGCCATCCAAATGTTTACATACAAAATATGTATCTGCAAGACAATGCAGCACCTCGATACAAAAATGGGCTCACCAGCCTATATACAACAAACAAAAAGATATACATCATGCACCGCTCATGGTGCCTCTATCGTGCCACCACCTGCTCCTCCCTCAGGCGGTGGCGGCCCACCACCACCTACCTCAGGCGGTGGTGGTCCACCCACTACAGGACCCTCCTGCCCCGGTGGCAAGCGTCCACTCATCATCACAGCAACCACTATTGTTCGTCGCACTAGGGACCGCCATGGTGGCGGTACCCCCACACACTGCTCTGGGAAAATCTCATCTTGGATGCTTGACCACATGCCCTCAGGCACATCCTATAAGACCATCTCCAGACGATGGAATATATCATCAAAATCCACTCTGACCGCCGCCGGAGGAGCGTGTGATGGCCCCGCACTAGGGTCATCAAACCGACGCCTCCTCGCTGCCCTCTCTAGCTCAGCTGGTCACCCCGTGGCATCCTCCCGTCGACATCTCTCTCCCCATGGTAGTCTCTTTGGCTCCTGATGAGCCGGCGCTCTCTGTAACTCTACCTCGCACCCGCGAGGTGCCACATCTACACATACAAACAAACAATAGACAGTATCAGTATCTATATCATAAACATATGGAAGGCTATCTACATAATCAATCAACATCATAAATACACAACCACATATCTACATCATCAATCAACATACCTCGATGATCAAAAACCTCCCCAGGAGGTAGCACCATATCCGGATCATCTCGGAAGTCCACCCCGACATATGGGCACTGCAAAATCACCTGCGACATTTGCCACCATACCTACATTGCCTCGGCCGAAAAGAGGTGGCCTCCTTCGCCACCACCATGGCGAAGCAATACAGTCGACCACTGCCCCAACCGTGGCTCTCGTACCCCAGGCACACTCAAAAGGATCCTTGGGTGCAACATCGACACCCTCTCTAGAAACCAGGCCACTAGGATGGACCCGAATGCAAACTCCCCTGCACCAGTAGACCGACAGTGGTCCAACTGCACCACCATCCGCGCATGCAATGTCAGCCCCCAAGCGAAATGCTCACCGACCAACACTCTCTAGCACCAAAAGCTGGCCACCACTAATCCACTGGGTCTCCAGTGACCCATATACCTGCAGAATCATCATTGTTATACAGCGATGCACCAGGGAATCTACCGTCGATATACTCACCACCATCCCAGACATAAAGTTCTAACTTGAACAATATCTCCAGCCAATATCGGCAAGCAAAGTAGTCCTAGGCAGCACCGGCTCCGCCGGTAGGGGCGTTCCCCAAAAGGGGAGCCCAGTCAAAAAATATACATCCTCCACTGCAGTGAAGGGGATCTACTCTCCTCGCATGAGGAAGCAGTGTAGCTCCGAAATCCACATCTACATCAGGAACTTTAGTAGATACTCCTGTGCCCGTATCAACGAGCACTCAAAGAACTTTAGCAACCCACAGGTTGCCAAAGTCACACGCACACCGGGCTCCTCAATGGCCACTGCATCTCGCAACTGAGCCCAGTCTCGCTCTTGCCACCTCATTGGCATCATCACCGACATCCACCTGCAAACAACATAGAGCCCAATGTCAGCTCAAGCAACCATCCAAACATCAAAAGACTCATTTTTTTTACACCCCAACCTTGCCTCCTAGGCACGATTTTGTTACCCACAAGCACGCACACATGCACACATGTTCACTACATAGGTGCGCACGCATGCGCGCCTGTTCACTACATAGGTGCGCATCAGTGCGCACCTATTTGTTTCACAGGCACGCCCCTATGTGCACTTGTTCACCATACAGGCGTGCCAAGGTGCACGCTTGTTCAACCCACAGACGTGCACGTGTGCGTGCCTGTTCAACTCACAGGCGTGCTCTTCGAGCGCGCCTTAAATCCCCTCTACCACGCTCCCATGCACGTATATCCGGTGGGTAGGTGCGCACGTATGCATGCCTATCACCGAATCGCCCACGCATGTGGGGCCCATACCCCCTAAGTACCTTTGTACGACCCTCCGTACAGCCCCTGCCCAAAAAATTGAAATCCTATTTCTATGCAGGAGGATTAGACCACTAACATGAAGCTCACTAAACACCAATTGGATACCTCACCCTCTATGAATCTCCAAATCTCCTCTGAAAACTTCTCGTCCAGTCACTATTGCAGCAGGTACAAATGAGGTGGCAATGTGGGCCCTACAGCTATATATAGGCCTTTTGCCAAACTTCCACTCACCATTCTGGGAGCTCACGGTTTCCATCTTTCAATCCGTCTTTAGCCACGGGATCAGCATCCCGTCATCTACATCACAGCAGTTCCTGGGCCTCTTTTCATCCTGAGTCCCCGGGGTTCCTTTTTTATCCATGGTCAGGTACGTATTCCCATATTTCACGCTTATCAGATACATGCTCATATCTTCGATTCTTTTCAGATATTGTTCACTTTTGGTATTTGGTTTTCATGTGTGCAGGTACTTGATCATCATCCATCGACACAACCCCTTCAAGTATATACTTAGCACTGGCATGTAGTCTTTCCCGCTGTATCGTATTTACATTTCCAGTCACACCCTCTGATATTGGCCTCTAGGATCCCCATTCCTGGCTCTGCAATACCCACGCCTCCATTTGCATCTTTGGTACTGTTACCCGGTAGCATTCTCCCCCACATGAGTTGTCCCATTCATAGCACCTTTTGCCCCTTTTTGACACTCATGCCGATTTTCATTACCCTTTAGGGATGGGAGTCTTGATAGTCTTTCATCATGTTTCAAATCAGTCACATACACCTTCTCCTCATTTTGCTAGCTGTCCCACATGGACTCCTAGATTATCTCTTCACGGTTCTATTTTTTAACTGCATCTCCGCAATATCATGAACCCTCCATTTAATCCACAATCAATTTTCCCATCTGCGAACCTACCTTCATTTCACCTACCTCATACAAAAACTCACCAATGGGCCCCCACCCTTCATTAGTTTTCCAAGCAATTTTTGCCCTACGTGGGCCACCCATATCACACTGGGGCACCCATTTCTGTATTTGTACATTTCTCCCCAAAATTATTCGTTATTTATTGTACAAACGCCTTTATTTCTAGTCATTACATTATCTTTTTGTTGTCACCTTTGGCGACTTGCTTCCTTCCTTTTGGCCAAACGCAACCCATGTCACCCTTAGTTGGAGCATTACTTATCATCTACCCTTGTCGGCATCATCCATATCTTCAGAGTACCCCACAGGTCACTTACATCTACCCTCTGAATTTTTCCACCTTATACTACCTGTGGCACAACTTATCACCGGTCTTGTCATCCCCCTGACACTCAACCTTGTTACACGGTTGCGGCCACTCTTTAACTCATACATCCTCCAACCAAGGGCAGTCTGGAGTCTTCCCCCTTCTTGACCTCGTCCATGTACCTCCGCCACTTCCTCACCTCAGTAGATTTCACAAAGACCTTTTCTTCTAGGAGTCGCGTTTCCATTTTGTCGACATCAGCAACATTTTCTGGAAGGGCGACAATATCTTGATTCTCATTCTCCACTCAATGAGAGATCTCGGATGACACAAGGTGAAACACCATTTCTCCCTGCTATTGTTGACCCTGGTAACATTCGATGCCAACACTTTCTCGTGTTACGGTGGGTCTTACTTTGCGACTATTGCAGTTATTTCTATCATTTGTCGAAGACCTCTGAACTTGGACGGGCTATCAATGCCCACATCATTGTTGATACTTATTACCGCGATCATTGCCTATTATTCAGAGTATGTTCCTTTGAAGAATTGTCTTCTGCCTTTATCATCACCACCCCTAAGGGTGGTGCAGTTGTCTACACCAACACTTCCATCATCTTTTTTCAGAGTTACATGACATGAGCATGGGGCATGCCCGCCTTGTTTGTACACAGTTTTCTATTTGACGCACCTCATCGAAGGTCGGGTCCTACCGGTTCCTTTTTTCTCCAACAGATCACTCTGAACGATCCCACTATTGCTCTATCTTACAACAACATTCTCAGTAGAAGAAACATTGATGGATTTCGGCTATATGTGTGCTCCTAACCTCATCCATCAAGGGGCATCTGTTATCACTGAAATTTCATCCACACATGGTTACAAGAACTCATCATCGTCAAACAGTAATGAAGTCATTCATGGCCCTGAATTAATCTCACAGCATTCAAAAAAAAAGGGGAAAAACTATACAAAGTAGTGAAAAATTGAAGAGCGCTTTGTAGACATTGGGCGCGCACGCACATTCACGGAACGGGAATGTAGAAGGCGCGCATATGCGCACGATGTGCGACTGTTAGCGCAAAAAGCCGCGCACCTGCTAAACAGTGCATTTATGAATGTGGTTGGCCTCCCAACCACTTATGGTTCATCTCCCAAGCCGATTTGACCTCCAAATCCAGGCTGGATCCGAATGGTGGGATGGTCAAAGACCTAATAATGCCCTAAATGGCCTTTTTTCACACTACAAAGCAGTTACACAATAACCCAATGCAATTCTATAAAAAGCCATGAATGCACTTCATTTTCTCAAGGAATTAAAAGTAATGTTATGCTGCCTATATTGTTTTAAGGACTCCATCCTTGACAAGAGCACTTTGGCACCATTACATTAGACAATCCATCTCACCATTGAGTGGATTTGTAAGGAGTTCTTTGATCACCATTTTCCATTTTCTTTGTTGTAAGAAGAGCTACTAGTGAGGGTCCAAGAGCCTTCCCTTGGAGGAAGAAGGGACTCATAGTCCCCTTTCTTCATGGTGCTTTGTTTTCATCAATAGATCAAGCCTAACATTGGTGACATGGGTCTTTTTGTTCTTGTTATCTCTATGTCCCTATGCTTATGATTTTAATTTTTATTGCATCTATTAGTTTAATTCTTAATCTTAGTTTTGTTTTTCTTTCTCTAACTCTTTTCTCTACAGCTATCCTTCTTAGCAGACCCAACTGAGCTTGCAAGCACCTCTTATTTGCTCACCAAGGTGACGAAAGAGGTGAAACACCTATCAATTTTTTTCTAAATCGAATGTAAAGACATGCAAGAAGTAGGTATGGAGTTTCACTACTCATGGTTGCTTACTCTCATCACTTTCATGGGATGGAATGAACCAGACTACGTCATCTTTTTTACCACACCATAGCTAGGAGGAGCGAGATATCGCATCCTAAAATCCACACCACTGGGAAAGAATAAGAATGGAAATGGAATTATATTTGAATCTTACCTACAAGAAATGCAGGAAGCAATCAATCGGGCATGGAGGATAACACCAGAGGATGTCGCGCGATTCAGAGGCATCGCCAATTTTTGGGCTAGAGGACAAGCCATGTGGATACAGCCAAGATAGGACCCACATAAATAGTGGCTACAGATGCGCTATTTCATCACCAAGAGATACATCGACATGATCATCCATGAGTGGCCGGATGAATGGAATATCCCAACCATACCTAGAGCAGTACCAGGAAAAAAAATAGAAGGAGAGGCTCTGTAGCCGGAAACACAGCCTCCACAAGTTCCAGTACCCAAGAAACCAAGAATAGGCCAAATCAAGTTGACTCAGACAGAGGGCAGCTCAGGGAAGCCAGTGACCCATAAGGAGAGAACAGAAACCACTAAGCCAACCAATTAACAACAGAACCCAGCTAAGGGAGCATAGGAAACTACGATGAACCCCATCACATAGGAACCAGGGGGAACTAAGAGACCAGCGGTACAGGAAATGGGTGCATGTAATAAATCAAAGGCACAACAATCACCACCAGGATACATAATCACAGTGGACGATGGTGAGATGATTTCCAGAATGGTCCAGGATTGTCTCGCAGAGGAATTTGATCATGCAACACACCATAGGAATAAAATACAGAAGGCACTGGCATAAATGAGGAAACTCCTGATGAAATTCAGAGAATCCTAGATCACAAGTAGCAGCAAAGGCATAGAACCATTGAGCGCATGGACCACAGAAAGAATGGAGGTAGGAGAACGCCACTCAGTTTTTTCAAAACCACATTCCATGGTTTACATAAAGCCGAGAATGCTAAGAATGGATGAGATTGTGGGATAGACACCACTAAAGGATTTGGATCAGATCCAATTGGTCCTAACACGGATGCTAGAAAAGGCCTTAGACCAATTATAGGTTAGCGTCGACCATGAGATATAGTTTCAAGCACATCAAAATGTGGTCAAGCTACAACAAGAAACAAAGAAGTAGGAAACACTGGAAACAATTTGTGTGTGGGAAAAATCTGAAACGTATGAGGAAAAGGAACACAGGAATGAGTTGGAATGCAGAGTGGAAGACATTTTTGGGAAACTCCTAACTACTGCGCAAGGAATTGAACTCCTAGTGGCAGAAAAGATCGATCAGATTGTGCAGGAAATTCATCAATATTAGAAGGAGATCGAGACTCTCTGGGGATAGATTAGACCAACCACTCCACCAGTGGTAAAGGAGAAGAGGAAGCAGGAAGCAACAGTGCAACTACACGAGCTAGAAAACCGAGTCAGCACAGTAGCCGACTTGTTGGATAAAGTAGCGCAACTCTGGACAAATTTGGAAGAGGAACCACAGGTACAACAATGGGACAAAGAGGAGGAAAGGATCAATGCAACGATCCAATAATTCAAGAAGCAACAAAAAACCATCACAATCCTAGAACAGGTCAAAGGGACACAAGAGTTAAAGAAGTTACAGGCATAACTTCTCATTGTGCAAACACGGAAACAGGAGCGTCAGGATCAAATAGAACCGTTGCAGGAACGGATAGCAGCAGTACTAGAGTAGGCAGAAGAAGTCAGAACACAGTCAACATGGACTCAACTGGAATGTGTCGAACTGATAAGCGAGGAAGTAGTAGCACAAACATTCAATATTATCAAGGAGAAAATCATGCAGGCACTGACAAAAGAAACATAATTGTAGGAGAAGTTTTAGATGATCACTAGGGAGATCAAGGAAGCACATTTCAATTAGGTGAATCAGGATGAGTCACATGTCAGTGTTGGGGGCTTGTTGGCACCAAGCCAAAGTGACAACTGGCAAAAGATCAGCATGTGTGAATGCAAGAAAGTGTGCACAGTGGGAAGCGGTAGCTGGAGGAAGAACAACATGCGCATGGGAGAAAAACCTAGCATAAGAAGGGTTAGGGTTTTGGTAATATTTTGTAAGTGGATGAAGAGCCGGAAATGTATAAATATAGATATGAAAGTATCATATGGGTGTTTGTTTTTTTGGGTAGTAAATGTTGTAGTTGTCATTGTTGAGTTTATGTTAGTTCTTATGAAGATTGCAATTGTTATTGAGTGATTTTTTCGAGTATTATCATTGGCGATAAGTGAGGGTTTTGAATTGTATGAACCAAGTTTTGTAAGTTGTTGAGCAACCAAAATATGAGGGAAGGTAGATATGAGGATTATACTGCAGGCTGTAGAGTCAGGTGTGATCTAGTTCACCTCGCATAGATATTACCCACTTTTGTGGAGAATTGTAAGCACGTGGTGCAAGGAGATCAAGAACTACTATAATAAAAGAGCCAAGAGCCAAATATTTGTGGACGTATCCCAGGAGGGGTGAACCACGGTAACATCTATGTAATATGTTGAATTTTTTCATAGCTTTAAATTCTTTCAAGCAATAGATGACTATGATTGATGAATAACCAAATGCATTATTAAAATATGTTTATATTTTGAGTTATATACATGCGATTCCTGGGAACAAGTAGATTAGAGTAACAGTTTGTAGAACAGGGCCTTAATCATGAAACCCTTTATCTCCTACTATGTCCTAGGCTGTAAACACCTGAGTCTTACAGTCAACCATCCTTAGATATCTCGAGTGAGACTGCGCAGTACCTTCCGGGCACTGCGTTTCCTTCTTGTTTACCAGGAGGGCTGATAGTTAGAGGCTTTGTTGGAATCTCGAATGACATGAACCCTGGGTAAATAAATATGATATCCCGAGAAGGGGGGTTGATAAAAACAACAACCAAGGATCAAATATATCCTTTCATGACATGGAAACCCAACATTTAATTTTGATTTTCTGGCACAAATCCTGATGTACACGGGATGTAGTGGAGTAGCCAGTGTATACACTTGTTGTATAACTTGCAAGGTGCATACAAGTGGAAAAATATTTATTTTTGTCTATGGATTCATCAATCAGGGAATGTAAGTCTGCATAGGGAAATGGAATAAGGCCCTCTCTGCAAGATTGCATAGGGTGAGGCAAATCTTTCTCTAACAGATGCCCCCTAATGTGTGAGGTCAGAGAAGTATCTGTGATGGCTGAAATACATTATAAATAACCCATAAGTGGAGTGGTAGAGGACCAACTAGACGAACTCAATTGCTCATTACATTCTGCATTGACTTTGCATACATGGATTACAAGAATACACTGCAAATCCATGTGAAAAATATACCAAAGAAGTGTTTATGGCCATGAATAGGAAAATACAAATGCGGTTACATGCCAATAGTTGTCATAGTCATGACCAAGGCCCAGTAAAACTAGTCTCAAAATCAATCTAAAGTTATTTGTATACCATGGAGTACAACCTGATAACACATGATCATTGAAGTCATATAGGTACTGGTCCAATGAAAAGGAAGCAATAGCTCAGGAAAGATGTGACCACATAGTGATGTCTTCAAGTCTTCTACACAATCTGCCAAAGGTGAAAGTCTACATCATGTGAATAAAGGAGTTAAGGTCGAACACAATGAGACACTATTTGATTATCGGTCATTAATGTATATCGTTAACAAACATGAGACAACATATCGATAATGAAAGTAGGTATCAAGGAACTGAGTACATTCCTACAAATGTGAATAAAGGATTCAGTTCCGAACATCTTAAAAATCCATCGATTAGGAGACATTAATGTATTCCCAACTGTCGATGGTGAGAGATCCTACCACTAATGACTACAAGCCTCAAGTTACTCATAAGACTCTAGGTCTCGTTTCCATATAATGGGATGATGTCAATGGAAAGAGACCCATTGAAAGGAGAGCATCAAGGCATCTCTCATCACTCAACATGAGGTACAAAGCAAGAGTTTCATAATTTTGTGGAAATTGGATGAAGAACAAGTTTCACGAGCCAATGACCTGGTGCATCTTTTGCGTATCCCAAGTGAAAGCAGTACATGAAAAAGACCCTTTGAATAACCGCCAATGATGAAAACTGATGCAAAGGTGAGGAAACCACCAATAAGGTTAATGGTATACAATACATTGCACAAATACCAATGTGTGAATAGATGTCTTGTTTTCAAACACAAGGGAAACCACCCAGTCAACAACCAATGATGAAATGTCGACTATTGGGTTCAAGGTGACCTACCAATGATGAAAGTAGGGACATGGTGCATGATAGGACTAAAGTATCATGTGATTCTAAGACAAACTGAGGGCATGGTCGACATGAAAAATCAAGAGTTCTAAGGAGTGGCTGACACAATTAGATAGACTTTCCTTGAACAAGAGCATGAGACATGTCGTGGACTCTGGAAAGATAGACCCAATGATAAAATCATGAGATGCAGGAGGCATCAATGAAGTTTTCTGTAGGGACTGGAAGAGTAACCAATCGATAGAGAAGACTCTGTAATGATCTCATCTTCCTAAGGCCATGCTAAACCCAAAATTATGGTGAATGGACTGAAATAACTTTGTGCTCTATTCAAAGGTGACACGACTGCTGCCGATATAAGTAATACTCCCTTCCCGCCCATCTTTTTTTATTTTTCATAACAAACGAATTATATGATACAGAGGAGGAAACGAGTGTCACAAGTAAGAAAAACTAGTTCTAGTAATGGAACATACCTATGCTTAATGCAGTGAAGTGCATGCTGGATATGGACACTGGGGGAAAGTTCCCTCCTAGGTATAGGGTGTCAAATTGTGAAGGATATAAACAAGGCTCTTCTTGGTTGAGGATGAAAACTTGTTGAGTCAAATAGTATATAACCCAAATCGAGAACCAGCTATAGGCTCAATACTACAAGGAGGGGCATGAGATGCAATCACAACTTAATGCCAAAAGATGCCCCTTTTTATGTCTTTTAGTCTTCTTGGTGTGAAAAAGGGATAAAATTGTGCCAAGTTGGCATCTTTTCAAATCCAATTTATAAGTGCGAAAACGACAAGTTCACTTGGTGATCTTTTCTATTTTTGGTAACGAGTAGAAAAAGAGCTTAACAAAGACTCATGATCTTTCAAATCCAATTTAACGAGTGTGAAAGGGACAAATCACTCAACAATATTTACACTTTTTAAATATGAGATGGAAAAGAGATTAAATTAAACTCGTTTGGGAGTCCACAGGGTAAAAGGTCGCATGTTTACGAATGAGAAATGAGGCTCAACATAAAGTAAAGAACGAGTTGTGAGGGACTCCCGATCCTGATGAAAATATATTTGCATAGGCACAAAATGCAGTAGGGGATCTAACTAGGGAACCCATGTCTAGTAAGTCTCTACCACTTGATAACGACAAGACTTGTTAGTTGATGGAGGGTTCTATGTCACAACAAATGGGTTCATACCTAGGGAGTACAGAGTGACAGTTATAGGATAATGCGAAAAATTCATAGCGGAATGGATACCTATCCTATATGTTGGGTAATGAACATACCTACCCAAGGTGACAAATGGTCAACAAAGTACTAGAATTTGCAAGAATCCTAGGTTAAAACTGCAAAAACCAACTCGATCTACATTTGTATTAGTCCATTAGGTGCAAAAAATGGTTTAAACTATAGAAAGTGGGTAAAAATGATTTATAAATAGTAATAAAATCATAAATTACTATACCATTTTGATTTTTTACCCAACTAATGAAAATTGGACAAAACTTCCTCCAAGACTCAAATGACGATTGTGGGATAATTCGACAAAGAAATCATGAGCCATATGGATCATGTAATTCTTGATCTCTTCCTCTTTAATTTCAATGGATTACAATTTTGAATTAGGTTTTAGAGTTTTAGGTATTTAAAGCGTAAAGTATAGGTTTCGGTGTACGCGGGTTGTCCGTGATTAGGTCACGTATATGACAAGGCATACGTTCATGTATTAACTACAGGGGGCTTATATAGAGCCCTACATGCGACTGTACATAAAGGAATTCGCGTATAGGCATGCAAATGACCAAAAATAAGGGTTCTAACTCAAAATTGTGTTTTTCTTTGGTAGGATGGTGCTTGAATGGAGAGAAAGGGAACTTGAGGAAGTTGATGTTGTTATAGATAGAGATCTGGGGGCCCATATGGCCTTAAAGTGATGTGGTTTGTATAAGTTTTGGGCGCTCAAAGGAATGAGAGCCAAAGTGAGGTTTTTGGAGATGTTGATGGGTTACTGGGACTCTGATAGTGACAGATTCAATCTCGATGGGCAACGATTGAGAATTGAAGTAGAGGACATTTACTTTATGATTGGTCTATCACATCCGGGGGAGGTAGTGAACCTCAAGTCATGGGGAGAAGGTGGTGAGATGAAGATAGAAGAATATTATCGACGCCCACTATGTATAAGGGACACCTAAGGTAGGGAGTCAAGTCCCTATCCAGGAAATAAACAATCTCACCCTGAAGATCATTGTCCTATTTTTTACCAGGATCACAGGTTTGGCCTCGTTGCACTAGGAATCAAGACCGCTCATTTTCTATGCAGTGCAATGTGCAAGACCCACAGTGTACGACTAGTGTACCTCACTACTAGCCAATATGAAGAGCTAGTTGACGGAGTGTAAACAAAGGGGTAAAAGGAATTTTATGTTTTCCTCCATCTTGTGTAGTTCTTTTTCGAGCGGGTTCCGGGTTTGGGACCTAGAGTGGAGATTCTTCCATGGGGACCTCGCGATCCATCCATGGCATGGTGGAACGAGGTGATGAGGTGGCAGGGAGGAGGTAGGCTTCCAACACCATACAACGAGAACATTTTCTATTGGTGGAGGTGAAATTTCATCGCTCTAGATGACTATCCTTATGAGGAGATCGACTTCAGAGGATATCCAGACATGCCACTTCCACCAGGGACCACCTACAGTGACATAGGTTTGTCAAAATTTTTTTACATATTTCATTTGTTTTTTTATTTTTGTATAATTAGGACAAAAATGTTTTTGTATGGTGCTTAATTATTGAATAGACATTTTTGTGTCATAGACATGGGTTTCCCTCGACATCGATGGAGGAATCGAGGAGACGAAGGGGCGGGAGCAGAAGCCGAGAGGGTCCTACAAAATATTCAGGGAAACCTGTCATGACTAACTCACATGATACCCATGGTCCAAGTAGAGGATCTACCTGAGGCCATGCAGCAACAGGTGGTTGGTGCACCTAGGGCATGGGTACGACTCTTTCTGCATCTCACAAAAGCTGTGGTTTGCTACCATGACACTCATACGATGCCACAGGTGTAGATGTCGTGGGATATTATGATGCCAGTTGCATATGTATTGAAGGTGTTAGCCCCATTTTGTACTATAAACACCATATTTTTTGAAATATATAAAAAGAGATCTTAAGATTTACTTATATTTTACAATGTGTACATTGGTTAGATGCTTTTGTTTTTAATTATGTGACAAATGCCAATCTAAAACATATTTAGCATAAGCATCGGATACATGATTAGAACTCCTAGGAATATGATAATATGTAATAAAATCAATTTTTTGTTCTAAAAGACGTACCCGCAGGAATTGTTAGAGTAAAGTAGGATCATGTACGCGGTAACAACTGTTCAACTGACATACTACTAACTAGGAATCTAGGTGAACTTCTAATGAATGAATTCCATGTGAGATAGCATCACGTAAAAGTTCTATAACAACCCTATATTCAGACAGATTATTTGTGGATGGCCCTAGGCATACGCCTCCTGAAGACACCAGTAGACCCTCAAGTGAATAAACCACCCAAGCGGCGGAAGCCAAGTTCCGTGTATGACGACTACATTGACATATGTCAACAAAGTGAAAAATCGATAAGAAACCCAAAGACAAAAAAGGAAAGAGATATATACACTAAATTAAATTAGTATATGTTATCACCCCATAAATTATGGGAATCAACTTATGACTTGGATATTATGGATATTATCTGTATCTAGTGTTTTTATTGGCAACTGATTTTTCATTTTACAAAAAGAAAAAAGAAAAGAAAAAGAAAAAGAAAGAAAAAAAAAAAGAAAAAAGAAAAAGAAAAAAAGGGCATAAAAGAATTGAAACAAAAACCCCATGCAATAATAGTAACTTGGTCATACCTTTCAAACATGACCAAGTTCTTTTAAATTTTCAATGTTGATAGGTTAGTGAATAAATCTGACCAGACTATCTAATCCTGGTCAGATAGCCCTTAGGTTAGATTAGTGAATAAATTTGACCAAACTGTCTAATCCTGGTCAGATAGCCCTTAGGTAGAGTAATTGCTTAACCCAACAGTTTAATCTGGGTTAATTGTCCTAGGGAGATAGGATTAGCATGTAGGTTATTTGTTTCATTTGTTTCACCCCCCATGAAAACAGATTAATAAAGATGTTACACCATGTCCCAAATGCCTAAGAATAGTTTGTTCGAAACCCCATGGTGGTATCTCTTTGAAATTTGAAGAAAAACCCATAAAATGCTTTATCCTAATTTTTTCCCCAAACTCATATTTCTCCGCTCATGATTTATGTTACATTCACTTTCCAATGGTCCAGATCACGACACCTCGATCAACGGCTCACAGAGCATTCCAGACCCCCCCTATTGTTCTTCTTTTAATCAGGGGGGGGGTATGGAATCGGTGATAATATTTACGCAGATCTGGACGGTCCAGAAAAGAGCGCGTGAATCCACGACCCACATTGGATTCCGGACCCCCCCACCCATTCTTCCTTTAACGGAGGGGGGGGTCCGGAATTGGTAATAACTTGGGCACACATCTAGACAACCCAGAACAAAGCGCTTAAATCTACGGTTCACATTGAATTCCGGACCCCCCCCTCCGTTCTTCCTTTAATGGAGAGGGGGGGTCCGGAATAGGTATTAAGGAGCGCGCTAAGATCTGTGGCCAGGAAACCAGTGCGTAGATCAATGGATAAAAATGAATTTATAACCCCCCCTAGTGTCCTTCCTTTAACCAAGGGGGGGGGTCCGAAATATATATTTCCCTTCGGTGGGCCCCTGGTCATTCGTGGCATCGGTCTATTGGTTCTCAAGTCACATCCCTCACATGCTATTTGACAGCCCGTCACTCATGGACGTCATCCTCCACTGAGTCCACTTGTTCCACTTGTTCTCGGGGTCGTGTCACATTCCATAACTGTTGTCACTCCCTGTTGTCAGGCCTTTACCCTTTCCACTCATGATCAACCCCTTATGGCGACTTTAACTTCCCATCACCACCAATCCCTAGCAACCACGTCAACCCTCCGTATGTTTTGGCCACCGTCACCTGCCATATCACCCCCAAGTGGCATGTTGTCCATTAATAACTGGATAATATACCCGTTGTCATGCTGACTGTTTTCCCGTGTCCAACCGACCCAGTTTTAAATACAACTACCGTTTTCCCTCTTCATGCACTATTCGTCCATCGCACCAGAAAATTTTACTCTTACGCCTCCATTGCTTTTCTGCCACCTTCACCTATAGTTAGTATTCCCCACTAACCTCATTTTATTGCAGGTACAGTTGCTGAAATGGTGTCAAAGCCAAGACAAGCGGAAGGAGAAGAGAATCCTTTTCTTCCTCCTCCTGTCGACTTAGACAAAATTCCCTTGGTTGATAAATATCGATTGATCGCAGATACCATTTGCGACTTCGACTTTTCAAATCTTCATTCATGGCTCCGAGAGGTGTTCCTGGACCAGAGCAACGAAATTGGACTCTGGGAGTCCAATTTTCCCCTGTATCTCTTTCCCCAGATTCATCATTTCCCATAATTCACCTTCAAATGCCAAGCCGATTACGTCCCCGACCAGAAAGCCATCATTTCTTCGTCTGGGGACGTCCTCTTTTTCATCACCCCCGAAGATATTGACCAGATGATGCAAATACCCTGTGTCGAATCTGCGTCCCCATTCAATTTAGAAATCCCCACTGAGTTATATCAGAAAATGACCTTTCCTCAGAGAGCTCAGATTTTTGAGCTTTTTCTCCCAACTTCTGCTCAACTCCCTTCCACCAACCCCCCTTACCCTTCTTCCATGTTCTCCACCAAAGGAAATCAAATCATTTATTCCCTATGTGCCCTGCTTGGTTACTATTCTGACCAATGGGTAGACGAGCCCATCTTGGGTTTTCTGTCCATTTTCTCAAACGATGAAAAGCCCACAACGCAGTACGACTACAACACCTTCTTGGCCGATAATATTCATGAACAATTCGTAAATTTTGGCAGAGAGGGGATGTTAATATATTCTTCTATACTGGCATATATGTTCATTTATTTTCAAGCTGACAGATTCAGTTTCTCCATGCAAAAGATGGACGCAGACGGAAGGCCCCAACCAGTCACTGCATGGACTTCTCTCCTGAAGCATAACTCCATAGAGTACAGCTTCAAGGTTTTCATTGATCTGTTCTATCACCCGGTGGTAAGCATGTTGAGCGGCAGGCCTGAGCCATGAATAAATGAAGAGGTCCAGAGAATTCTACACCTCTCGGACAATGCAAAGACAAGAGATTGGTTCTTGTATCAAAATCACACTGAGATCAGAGTTTTCGGGTGCGAATTGGCACCCTACAAGCTGCCAAGATATGTACCGGTAAGAATTTTTGCATTAGAATATATTAGGTAGATAATGAATTCAGACGATATTCACTTTGTTTCCCTGAAGAAGAAGCAACAATTGCGGATCAAGGGGCAGATTGGTTCTTTCATCTACAATAGTCGAGGCACAGGAGAGGAAGCGGACATAATGTTAAAGGAGATGAAATTATTTACAAGTTTCACCTGGCACTATGATCCATGCGGGATCATTTCGGAAATGAGAGTGAAAAATAAGAATGTCCCATATGCTCATGAGTCCAAGCCAGAGATTGAGAAATTTGCAAATCAAACAGTTTGGATGCCCAATACTTTGATGGACGTGGAACAACAAGTGGAAGTGGAACAGCAGGTGCCCTCGACGAGTTTGCCACCCACTACCACACCCCAGGTCCCCAAGGAGAAGAGGCCCCGACAGGAGTCTTCTCCTCCTGTAATAGAGGTGTCATCAGAGGAGTTCAAGATGCACACCAAGAGGCCAAAGACAGTTTCAACGCCTGGCACGACAATAGAACAAGAAGTCTCGACTACCATAGTAACTACCACAGGGGTCAAACCAGTCACTCTACCTTTCGGTTCGAGCCAACTTAAAGCAATCACAATAGAAATACCGAAGAAATCCACAGATTCTCCCATGGATACTCCACCAAGCAAAATTGGGCCCAAGTTGGGCATTTTCGAGAAATATGAATTGATCAAGAAGAAGAACCAGAACCTCACTAGCAGCACTTATGCCCAGTTTCAGAAGCAGTCTTCCACAGCTCAGCATAGGCGTCTTTCGTCATTTGACACAGAAAAGGGTAGGATGCATATGGCTTATCTACAAGCACAGGTACCGGATCCCAAGGTGATCTCAGATTAAAAAAGGGCCACTTTCGAGTTCCAGGCAGAGGACATGCATCCGGAAGATTAGATGGATCTGCATAAACAAACAAGGGAGATTTTTTTTCACACATTAGCTCACGCTTCATCTTCTGTAGCAAAGTTTCAAGTGTCTTTGAGCAATGCTCAGACCCAACTCAAGCTGGAGAAAATATCATCTTTCGTGAAAGACAACAGAATCAAGACGCTAGAGGAGCTGGTCCTCAAAATTGGTTATGACCCTACGAACATCAAGGCTGCTGAAGAGATGATAAAAAAGAAAAATGATGACATCGCATCCTTAATAAAACAGCTGAAACTCCCGCCCACAGAGGATTCACAGGCCAAGGAGATAGCAGAAAAGGAAGGTGAAAAGGATGAGATGTTAAAGTTACTCATGGAGTAGAATGCTCAGCTAAAAGAGATGGAGGCTGAGATGGAGAGACTGCTAAAGGAGAAAGAGCAGGCGAAGCCAATGGAAGGCATTCCATTGAGTGTTATCCCAATTGTAGGTTTGAGTACAACAACAGTGACAGCCATTCCATCTGCAACATCCGTGCCACTACCAGAAAGAACAACAGACCTTGTCAAGTCCATGGAGAGGATGAACCTACAAGATTAAGAAATCAGCAGGCTTAAGAAAGAAGTGGATAACCTCCAAGAGCTCAAAACTTCTTTCCAGACAAGCCTATCTAAAGAAAAGCAGGTGAATGAGCAAATCAGGAAGGAGTTACAGCAGCTCCAAAAGCAGACAATGGAAAAGAAGACTTTGGTTGAGGTCATAGAGATTGTATGGACAGATATTTCCAAATCCATCAATGAAATCTGGCCAATGATTCAAATCATGTTTGAATAGAATGAGTTGCTCCAGAGGAGAAAACAAGCGGTTGAGAAAATCAGAGTGGAGCTGGGAGACATGCCAGCACAAGAAAATGAAATCAACAGGTTCCTGAATTCCAAGACCAGAGAGGAACTAGAAGAGCTAAAGATCGAGGACAGGAAAAAAACTATACTTGAGGTAAAAAGGGTTCTAACCAAGAGAGGTCTAATGCTTCATCTTGAGGAAAAGGTTCAAGTCATGGATGAAGGAGTGCAGAAGTTCTTCAATAAGATTGATGGTCTCCAAAAGAAAGGCCTCCCTGGTCTGAAAGTCATTAATGACAAACTAATGACACTCTCTGACTACTAGAAGAGATTGGCTGAAATGTCTAAGGACAATTCCAAGTTTGCAGGGATACAAGGGAGCATCACAGGCAAAGCATTCATGGATGCCCTGTAGTTGGATATTAGTATACAACACAAGATTAAACACATATTCATCATCAAGCCTACATTTGCTAAGTATACAGACATGGATGAAGTGTATCGGAGATTACTTAAAGTCACAGTGCCAAATCATCTCAGATGGGAAGAAATTTGTGATCTACTCGATTAGCAGATGAGCTGTCACTATCCAGTCACTTGTCCAGTCAGAAGAGGTTGTGAAGGCACTTTGCCAACGGCCTATTCTAGAAATTTCCGCATGCAGTTGTACTGAGTCATCAAACAATTTTTGATTAGTTAAAGTAGTTAGACTAAAAATAGAATGAGCACGTCCTGATTAGTTATGACAGGAACGTTTGTAATTTGAATTATAAATACTTCAACTCTTGAAGTATTGCGGGTTGTTGATTCGCACACCCTATTGCTATCAAACTGTACTATTTTTGAAGAGATCTTCCATTAATAAAGAAGAGGCACTTTTACAGGATTCTTGCGTGTGTTCACTGGTGATGTTAATTTTCTCAGTTAAATGTTTTCTTTCTCTGTAATCATTTTGTTTTCTGGAACTAATCTTTAAGAATAACGTAATGTTGCAGGATTTATCTTTGATACCCTGTTTCCGATTCTAAAGGTTTTAATGTTTACCTTCTAATATCTTTGATTAAGAAATTCTTAACTGCTTGTTAGTCGAAGTTATTTTTCCTGTCTTTTCTTCTGTCCATCATTTAAATACTAAAAGATCCAGTTGAGCACATTATCTCTCCCTATGGAAGTCTTCTTTAACGTTTCTATTTGTATCTCGTAGTGTATTAAACACAGACCCCATAGCCCAATGGATGTGTAGACAACCTCAACCAATTTATAAACTCTTTTACAACAAAACATACTTGTACGTTTACCTAGCCTAATATCTAATTTAAAAACAAAGCTAAATCATATAGAGATATCCCTCTCTGAAGTTGGAAGGGCTGGATCCCAGCTTTAAAAGTGGTTGGATAAAGTTACCTTTGTGGATTCCTTCTTTGTCAACCTCTGGGAAATTTACAGAGTGCTAAAAATATACAAAGAGTTTTTCCAAGCCTGGGGCTCAAACGTAGTATCTTTTCAAGTAGGTCTTATTTTTGGGCTCAACCAACTTAATCCCTTCATAATCTTCTAACTCATAGGCCCCTTTTTCTAGAACACATTGCACGATGTAAGGATCGTACCACATGGGTTTAAAATTTCCTGCCCCCAATGGTTATTTGGATTGATCATACAAGAGGACCAATTCACCCTCAGCGTACAACCAAGGATAGACAGAATTATCATACTGGACCTTGACATGTCATTTGTTCCTCTCGATAGTCATAGAGGTGTCTCGATGATGCTCATCAAGACTCTCAAGGTATACAAGGCATCGCTCGATATTGGAGGTGTCAGGTAGGAGCGCGACTGCCAACTTAAGAGAAGGGATTTCACATTCAATGGGTAATATCGAATCCACACCATGTACTAACTGGAAATTTACAGAGTGCTAACATAATGGCGACCATACTGGGGACGAACTAAAAAATTGACAATTTCACGTTTTCTTTCCCCTAAAAAGAAAAATAAAGAACGATAAACTTTGAGAAGAAAGTAATGTTTAGAGGTTGATCAAACTTTGTATATATTATTTTCAGACTCATAAAATTAAAAATATATATTATAAAAAACCAAAAATAGTTCTGGCTTCCAAGAAAGTTCATACTCGATCTCATCCAAATCCAAAACACGCGATAGTGTTAGATAACCCCGAGCAGTTGCTCAGGAGAAAAACCTTAGCAGTCGATTCAGTGAGTCATACCTCCTTGCGTAAGTTTCCTTATTTTTCCAGAGAACCAGATATCTCTCAAAACCTTGATGTTGATACCTTTCCACCCCGAAGCCTGGTTAGAACACGATCTGAAACTTTTGTGACTGGACTTGTTTTTGACCCAACTGTGTTGCAACCCCGAACCCCCGAAGTCTTGTCTCCTACGACTAAACTACAAATCACTACCTCCACACCGCCCAGTCCTTCCTCATCCTCATTTTCAGTTGCTACCTCTCCAACCATTCAGGTCGTCATCCCACCTCCTCCACCCGTCATGGCAGCTCAATATGCCCCTTTGGTGTTGGCCGCACCTCTGCATGCCATGCCCCAAGACTACCAAACACGACTTCCACAGTTCGAAGCAACCGGACCTCTAAACGCCCAACAACATGTGGACAAAATGAATGACTACTTCGATTTACAAGAAGTCGATGAAGTTGATGTCCAAATGAGGTTGTTCACCCAAAGTTTGACAAGAGAAGTAAAGAAATGGTTCAAACCGTTACTCGCCGCCTCAATCCTTGACCTTGTTGCGTTCCATAGAATTTTTCTTGACAGATGGGAGGTAAAGAAAAACCCTCTCCAGATACTGTCAGAATACGAGACTATAAGAAGAAAATAAGGTGAGTCAGTACAGGATTACTGCACCCGTTTTAATATTTTGTACAATGCCATTCTGGCAGAAATTAAACCTCCACAGGGGCTGGCGTTGATAAAATTCCCTGGCGGGTTTGATGCGGACATGTCATACCAATTAAGAGAAAGAAACTCTACCACCTTGGCAGATATGCAGAACAGTGCTATAATTGTAGAAGCCAATCTGTTGGTGAAATGGGCCTGTCAAAGGTTAGAAAGGAGAGTCACGATCAAAGAAGAACCTTGCACATCAACCACTGATTCCAGATTGGATTCTGTGGTCAGAACATTGGAATTATTGATGGAAAGAATGATTATTTCAGACGGAAATCCTCCGAGAGACAACACGCCTGCTCCTCATATTCGAAACCCCAATTTTAGAAGAAACCCCCCTCAAA
This sequence comes from Picea engelmannii, assembly GCA_009831015.1. Classification (NCBI taxonomy): domain Eukaryota; kingdom Viridiplantae; phylum Streptophyta; class Pinopsida; order Pinales; family Pinaceae; genus Picea; species Picea engelmannii. The sequence continues at coordinate 114,772 of ML802326.1, forward strand.
TAAGACAGAGAGATCCAAGGGATCAAAGGGATCAAAGAGATCAAAGGGATCAGAGAGGTCCCGATCAACCGATTAGGCCTCCTCTACAAGAAAACTACGTTGATGAAGGGGGTGAAACGATTGAAGAGTTGGAAGACACACACATCAACCTCATGGGTATTCATGACAATGAGGCTATTTTCCTCACCCAAGAAGAGCATGAACTCTTTCTGCTAAATCAAACAAAGGTAAGTGAAGAAGCCGAAGATGTAGGACAACTGGCCTTTGAGAATGCTATTTTGGAGGTACATCAGCAGTATAATTTATGGAGTAAGAAGGAAGAAGGGAGTTCTCCAAAGAAGGTCACTGAAACTAAGAAGGTAGTTGAAACCAAGGAAACCCCTGAGCCATCTGCCGGGAAGACATCTGAGAAAACTGCTGCTGAGAAAATCCCTGAGAATAATAAAGTAGACACTCCCATGAAGAAAAACATCACCATCTTAAAAAGACCATCACAACCTGAGGTGTCACCTGTTAGCCCACCGAGTACTTCTGAGCCAAAGAATATGATGGACAAGCCAGAAATGATAAACCAAGGTAGAACTCTCACACCCTTTAGCCTGGAGGGGGAATTGGCCAAAATAAAAATTCCTATCCTACTCACAGAGTTGATGAACAGAGGAGGTTATCGTTCAAAGGTAATAAAATCACTGACCATTGAACCAGACATAGGCACTAAGGCCTTGACAATTGGATTAGTGACTCATTCAGACACTGTGAACCTTACTGACGATCACCCCGAACTCCTTTTCGGACCTGAAGTGGATGGTCGAGACGATACTGGGGATGTAGCCCCCTTTTACATCAGTTTAAACATACATGACTTGATATTACATAACGCTATGCTGGACTCAGGTGCCTCGCATAACCCGATGCCTAAAGCAGTAATGGAAAAACTGGGACTGGAGGTCACCAGACCATACAAGGATTTACACTCATTTGACTCCAGCAAAGTCAAATGTATTGGCTTAATCAAAGACCTATGCATCACCCTGGTTCAGATCCCTGCAAAAATCATGGTAATGGATGTAGTGGTTGTAGACATCCCGCCTAAGTATGGAATGTTGCTCTCCAGGTCTTGGGGAGCTAAGTTGAAAGGAACCCTGTAGCTGGATATGTCTTATGCCACTATCCCAGTGTTTGGACAACAAAGGAGGTTATATAGGGAAACACTGATGAAGTACATGGTCAGTAGCCAAGAGAAACCTCACAATTACCCCCTTTACTCTGCACATTTTGATTTAGATTCGTTCATCTTGTACAATAATGGTGATATGGAAGAACAAGACACTCAACTGATAGAAGATGTATCTAGTCAAGATGAAGGTCCAGAGAGCCTTGAGGTAGCAAAAATGAAGAACGTGATAACTGAAGAGTTCCCCGTTGACTTCTGGAGTATGGATTTTGATGGAGCTGTGAGTAAAGAAGGAGCATGAGTTGGAGTCTGGCTACATAATCACAGAAACAAGTACTCAGAAAATCATTCCTACAAGTTAAATTTCCAGTGCACTAACAATGGTGAGGGGTGATTCTGAATTAATAATAAAGAAAATCAAAGGTGAGTACTCTGCCAAACATCCACGCCTTAGAGCCTACAAGAATGTTGTTCTTGATGCATTGAGGTGTTTTACTGAAGTTGACTTGCAGGTAATGCCAAGAGGGCAGAATATCTTGGCTGATGGATTAGCTACGTCAGCAGCCACCTGTAAGATCCCCTTCCACGCGACTCGCCCATATACTGTTCAAGTGAAATGAAGACCTACAGTTCCAGACAATATCAAGTACTGGCAAGTGTTTGGGAATGATGATCAGATTGATGACTTTCTGCAATGTAAAAATGATTTTGAATGTACTAATATAGATTTAGATAATGAAGACGAAAATGTAAATAGTTTGGATTTTGAAAGTGATAGTGTCAATATTGTAGAATCAGAAGAATTAGGGAATGATGAATCAGATGTTGACATTTTGCATTTGAAAAGATATATTTTTCCTAGAGGTCTTGTCCCTTTAGAATACTTGTTTGACAGTGACGATGTAGCTAAGAAACTCAAAATCGAAGCACACAGACAAGAGGTAGAAGAATGTAATATAGGGACCGAAGAGAAACCTAGGATGGTCAAACTGTCCAAATCCTTACCCCCAGAACAAAAGATCAAATACATTGAACTATTCAAAGAATATGCTGATGTTTTTACCTGGGGCTATGAAGATTTGAAAGCATATGACACCAGCATCATACAACACAGGATTCCCATAAAGGAAGATCAAAAACTATTTAGGAAGAAACTTAGGAGGATAAATCCCAAGTTGCTTCCCCTGATAGAAAAATAAATCAAGAAAATGTATGATGCCAAGATCATAGTACCACTACATTTCTCTAAGTGGGTCTCTAATTTAGTCCCTACATGGAAGAAAACCGGGGAAATCAAGATCTGTATTGATTTCTGAAATCTGAACAAAGTATCCCTGAAAGATAATTACCCATTACCAAAAATGGACCATCTCCTGCAAAGGGTGGTCGGGTCCAGTAGGATATCTCTGTTAGATGGTTTCTCAGGCTCCAACCAGGTCTTAGTTCACCCGGATGATCAGGATAAAACCGCTTTTACCACACCATGGGGCACTTTCATGAATGTGAAGATGCCTTTTGGTCTGATGAACGCAGGAGCCACGTTCTAGAGGGTAATGTATATCTCCTTCGTGGAAGAAGCAGGTAAGTTTATTGTCGTTTATTTAGATGATGTGACTGTGTTTTCCAAAACTGATGACGAACACCTGCGACACCTTAGACGAGTTTTTGAGAAATGTAGGAGGTTTGGGATTTCTTTAAATCCTAAGAAATGTCTTTTTGGGTTAAAAGAAGGCAAACTGCTGGGACATATCATCTCTAAAGATGGAATCAAAATTGACCCCAACAGAATAGAGGCCATACTAAAGGTAGAACACCCAAGAAACCTCAAGGAACTACAGTCTTTTATCAGAAAAATTAACTTTCTACGAAGATTCATTCCAAATTTGGCCGAACTCCTTAGAAACATAACACACATGCTTAAAAAAGATGTAAAAATTAAACGGGACTCTGAGTCTAGACAATCATTCGAACAAGTCAAGCGAGCACTCACAGAAGCCCCAGTATTGATCAGTCCCGATTTCACTAAAGATTTTTATCTTTTTTCTTTCACCTCTGAACATACTATAGAAGCAGTATTACTGCAGAAGAACAGTAAAGGGTATGAACAGCCCATAACTTTCTTCAGCAAAGCATTAAGAGATGCTGCTTTGAACTACAATATCATGGAGAAGTAGGCTTTTTCTTTGGTAAAAGCCATAAAGGACTTCAGGGTCTACATCCTCCATTCACACACCATTGCTTATGTTCCGAACGCGGTAGTCAAGGATATATTGACACAGGACAACCCTGATGGAAGAAGGGGAAAGTGGATTGTAGTCATTTTAGAATACGATATAGAGATTAAGCCCACAAAATTGATCAAAGGCTAAGGCCTTGCTAAACTGATGGTTGAATCTAACTTCCAGGATCTTGACATTAATTTTCTAGATGTGCTAGATGAACAGGGCGAGATGGTGACTCCAAACGTTAGAGAGGTATTTCTCAACTCTCCATGGTATGCAGACCTTATATTTGTCTTACAAAATTTACAAGCTCCCCTTGGTTTAACTAATACTAAAGGTAGATTTTTAAAGTTAAAGGCTTTGAAATTCTGTATTCTAGAAGGAAATTTGTATTGGAAAGACCCTGCAGGTATTCTTTTAAATTGTTTACTGAAAGATGAAGCTGATAAAGTGTTGCAGGAGTTTCATGTAGGAGAATGTGGTGGTCATTTGAACTGGAAGGTTACAACCAACAAAATACTCAGAGCTGGATTTTACTGGCCCACCCTGTTTGCAGATGCACATCAGAAAGTAACAGCCTGTCACCAGTGTCAAATATTTGAGGGTAAAAGGAAACTCCTTCCTCTTCCTCTTAAACCAATTTCAGTTGAGGCTCCTTTCCAGCAATGGGGACTCGACTTCATTGGATAAATACACCCTCCGTCTTCAGGCCAACATAGGTGGATTCTTACTGCCACTAATTATTTTACCAAATGGATCGAGGTTGTACCAAGCAGGCAAGCAACTGACTCTGTTATTATCAAATTTCTTGAAAATAATATTTTGTCTCATTTTAGTTGTCCTAGAAAGATCATTACTGACAACGCAACTGCATTTTGGTCGAAGAAACTCATAGATTTCTGCAACCGTTACCACATTGGCGTGGGGCATTCCACAACCTACTACCCTCAGGGGAATGGGTTGGCAGAGTCCTCAAACAAAACTTTGATAACTATCATCAAGAAAACATTGCAGGAGAACAAAAAGTCATGGCATGATAAGCTGGTTTTTGCTTTATGGGCAGATAGACTGACCACCAAAAGGCCAATTGGTATGTCACCATACCAGCTGGTCTATGGTATCGAGGTTGTTTTCCCAACTTCTTTGGGATTCCCTGTCATGAAGTTACTTCAGGAGATACAAGCTGAGCCAAATGACTCCCAGAGACGAATCAATCAGATGATTCATTTGCAACAGACTAGAGAGGATGTTTTCAACAAAACACAGGTCATCCAAGAGAACATCAAGAAGATCTTTGACAAACGAACCAAGGAGGATGATTTTGAACTGGGAGACTTGGTGTTGAGATGGGATGCTAGGAACGAGGACAAGGGAAAGCATGGGAAATTTGACAATTTGTGGACAGGGCCCTACATGATCTAAGATTTCATAGGAAACAATGCTTTCTTGCTAAACAATGTCGATGGGTCAGATCCGCCAGGAGCACCTGTGAATGGCAGAATGCTGAAACATTATGTCCCACCTCAGTAATTGATTTGAAGAACTCACTCTCCATTGTGCATACCAGTTTTAATTTTCAGTCTTTACTTGCATTTTCTAAGTGAGGAACATTGGTTAGTTGGTTGAAGCCCGAAGAGAAGGCCCTAAGCTGCTGATCACTGTTTTTCAAAATTTTCCTTAGAATAAGACCAATGAAGGCTACTAGACAGATATGCTCAGAGTGACAGGAAACTGGATTCTTGGCACTTAACAGGGAAAGTACCATCCCCAGGTGGAGCCGCTGTTATCACCCCATAAATTATGGGAATCAACTTATGACTTGGATATTATGGATATTATATCTATCTAGTGTTTTTATTGGCAACTGATTTTTCATTTTACAAAAAGAAAAAAGAAAAGAAAAAGAAAAAGAAAGAAAAAAGAAAAGAAAAAGAAAAAGAAAAGAAAAGAAAAGAAAAGAGAGCATAAAAGAATTGAAACAAAAGCCCCATGCAATAATAGTAACTTGGTCATACCTTTCAAGCATGACCAAGTTCTTTTAAATTTTCAATGTTGACAGGTTAGTGAATAAATCTAACCAGATTGTCTAATCCTGGTCAGATAGCCCTTAGGTTATATTAGTGAATAAATTTGACTAGACTGTCCAATCCTGGTCAGATAGCCCTTAGGTAGAGTAATTGCTTAACCCAACAGTTTAATCTGGGTTAATTGTCCTAGGGAGATAGGATTAGCATGTAGGTTAGTTGTTTCATTTGTTTCACCCCCCATGAAAATAGATTAATAAAGATGTTACACCATGTCCCAAATGCCTAAGAATAGTTTGTTCGAAACCCCATGGTGGTATCTCTTTGAAATTTGAAGAAAAACCCATAAAATTCTTTATCCTAAGTTTTTCCCCAAACTCATATTTCTCTGCTCATGGTTTATGTTACATTCACTTTCCAATGGTCCAGATCATGGCGCCTCGATCAACGACTCACAGAGCGTTCCGGACCCCCCCTAGTGTTCTTCTTTTAATCAGGGGAGGGGTCTGGAATCGGTGATAATATTTACGCAGATCTGGACGGTCCAGAAAAGAGCGTGTGAATCCACGGCCCACATTGGATTCCAGACCCCCCCGCCCATTATGCCTTTAACGGAGGGGGGGGGGTCCGAAATTGGTAATAACTTGGGCGGACATCTAGACGACCCAGAACAGAGTGCTTAAATCTAGGGTTCGCATTGAATTCCAGAACCCCCCCTCCGTTCTGCCTTTAATGGAGGGGGGGGGGGTCCGGAATGGGTATTAAGGTGCACACTAAGATCTGTGGCCAGGAAACCAGCGTGTAGATCAATGGATCAAAATGAATTTCGGACCCCCCCTGGTGTCCTACCTTTAACCAAGGGGGGGGAGGGTCTGGAATAGATATTTCCCTTCGGCGGGCCCCTGGTCATTCATGGCGTCGGTCTATTGGTTCTCAAGTCACATCCCTCACATGATATCTGACAGCCCGTCACTCATGGACGTCATCCTCCACTGAGTCCACTTGTTCCACTTGTTCTCGGGGTCGTATCACATTCCATAACTGTTGTCAGTCCCTGCTATCAGGAATTTACCCTTTCCACTCATGATCAACCCCTTATGGTGACTTTCACTTTCCATCACCGCCAATCCCTAGCAACCACGTCAACCCTCCATATGTTTTGGCCACTGTCACCTGCCATATCACCCCCAAGTGGCCCATTGTCCATTAATAACTGGATAATATACCCATTGTCATGCTGACCGTTTTCCCACGTCCAACCGACCCAGTTTTAAATAAAACTACCGTTTTCCCTCTTCATGCACTATTCATCCATCGCACCAGAAAATTTTACTCTTACGCCTCCATTGCTTTTCCGCCACCTTCACCTATAGTCAGTATTCCCCACTAACCTCATTTTATTGCAGGTACAGTTGTTGAAATGGTGTCAAAGCCAAGACAAGCGGAAGGAGAAGAGAATCATTTTCTTCCTCCTCCTCTCGACTTAGACAAAATTCCCTTGGTCGATAAAGATCAATTGATCAAAGATACCATTTGCGACTTCAACTTTTCAGATCTTCATTCATGGCTCCGGGAGGTGTTCCTGGACCAGAGCGACGAAATTGGACTCTGGGAGTCCAATTTGCCCCTGTATCTCTTTCCCCGAATTCATCATTTCCCAGAATTCGCCCTCAAATGCCAAGTCCATTATGTCCCCGACCAAAAAGCCATCGTTTCTTCGTCTGGGGACGTCCTCTTTTTCATCACCCCTGAAGATATTGACCAGATGATGCAAATACCCCATGCCGAATCTGCGTCCCCATTCAATTTAGAAATCCTCACTGAGTTATATCATAAAATGAGCTTTCCTCAGAGAGCTCAGAGTTTTGAGCTTTTTGTCCCCACTTCTGCTCAACTCCCTTCCACCAACCCCCCTTACCCTTCTTCCATGTTCTCCACCAAAGTAAATCAAATCATTTCTTCCCTGTGTGCCCTGCTTGGTTACTATTCTGACCAATGGGTAGACGAGCCCATCCTAGTTTTTCTGTCCATTTTCTCAAACGATGAAAAGCCCACAACGCAGTTCGACTACAACACCTTCTTGGCTGATAATATTCACGAACAATTCGTAAATTTTGGCACAGAGGGGATGTTCAGATATTCTTCTATACTGGCATATATGTTCGTTTATTTTCAAGCTGACATATTCAATTTCTCCATGCAGAAGATGGACGCAGATGGAAGGCCCCAACCAGTCACTGCATGGACTTCTCTCCTGAAGCATAACTCCACAGAGTACAACTTCAAGGTTTTCATTGATCTGTTCTATCACCCGATGGTAAGCATGCTGAGCGCCAGGCCTGAGCCACGAATAAATGAAGAGGTCCAGAGAATTCTACACCTCTCGGACAATGAAAAGACAGGAGACTGGTTCTTGTATCAAAATCACACTGAGATCAGAGTTTTCGGGTGTGAATTGGCACCCTACAAGCTGCCGAGATATGTACCGGTAAGAATTTTCGCATTAGAATATAATAGGCAGATAATGAATTCAGACGATATTCACTTTGTTTCCCTGAAGAGGAAGCAACAATTGAGGATCAAGGGGCAGATTGGTTCTTTCATCTGCAATAGTCGAGGCGCAGGAGAGGAAGTAGACAGAATGTTAAAGGAGATGAAATTCTTTACAAGTTTCACCTGGCACTATGATCCATGCGGGATCATTTCGGAAATGAGAGTGAAAAATAAGAATGTCCCATATGCTCATGAGTCCAAGCCAAAGATTGAGAAATTTGCAAATCAAACAGTTTGGATGCCTGATACTTTGATGGACGTGGAACAACAAGTGGAAGTGGAACAATAGGTGCCCTCGACGAGTGTGCCACCCACTACCACACCCCAGGTCCCCAAGGTGAAGAGGCCCCGACAGGAGTCGTCTCCTCCTGTAACATAGGTGTCATAAGTGGAGTTCAAGATGCACACCAAGAGGCCAAAGACAGTTTCAACGCCTGGTGCGACAATAGAACAATAAATCTCGACTACCACAGTAACTACCACAGGGGTCAAACCAGTAAATCTACCTTTCGGTTCGAGCCAACTTAAAGCAATCACAACAGCAATACCGAAGAAATCCACAGATTCTCCCATGGATACTCCACCAAGCAAAATTGGGCCCAAGTTGGGAATTTTCGAGAAATATGAATTGATCAAGAAGAAGAACCAAACCCTCACTAGCATCACTTATGCCCATTTTCGGAAGCAGTCTTCCACAGCTCAGCATAGGCTTCTTTCGACATTTGACATAGAAAAGGGTAGGATGCATATGGATTATCTACAAGGACAGGTACCGGATCCCAAGGTGATCTCAGATTACAAAAGGGCCACTTTCGAGTTCCAGCTGAAGGATGTGCATCCGGCAGATCAGATGGATCTGCATAAACAAACAGGGGAGATGGTTTTTCACACATTGGCTCATGCTTTAGCTTCTGCAGCAAAGTTTCAAGTGTCTTTGAGAAATGCTCAGACCCAACTCAAGCTGGAGAAAATATCATCTTTCACAAAAGACAACAGAATCAAGACGCTGGAGGAGTTGGTCCTCAAAATTGGTTATGACCCTGCGAACGTCGAGGCCGCTGAAGAGATGATAAGGAAAAAAATGCTGACATCACGTCTTTAAGAAAACAGCTGAAACTCCCACCCACAGATGATTCACAGGCCAAGGAGATAGCAAAAAAGGAAGGTGAAAAGGATGAGATGTTAAAGTTACTCATGGAGCAGAATGCTCAGCTAAATGAGATGGAGGTTGAGATGGAGAGACTGCTAAAGGAGAAAGAGTAGGCGAAGCCAATGGAAGGCATTCCATTAAGTGCTATCCCAATTGTAGGTTTGAGTACAACAACAGTGACAACCATTCCATATGCAACATCCATGCCACTACCAGAAGGAACAACAGACCTTGCCAAGTCCATGGAGAGGATGAACCTGCAAGAGTCAGAAATTAGCAGGCTTAAGAAAGAAGTGGAGAACCTCCAAGATCTCAAAACTTCTTTCCAGACAAGCCTATCTAAAGAAAAGCAAGTGAGTGAGCAAATCAGGAAGGAGTTACAGCAGCTAAAAAAGCAGACAATGGCAGGGAAGACTTTGGCTGAGGTCAAAGAGATTGTATGGACAGAATTTTCCAAATCCATCAATGAAATCTAGCCAATGATTCAAATCATGTTTGAACAGAATGAGTTGCTCCAGAGGAGCAAACAGGTGGTTGAGAAAATCAGAGTGGAGCTGGGAGACATGCCAGCACAAGAAAATGAAATCACCAGGTTCCTAAATTCCAAGACCAGAGAGGAACTAGAAGAACTAAAGATAGAGGATAGGACATAAACTATACTTGAGGTAAAAAGGGTTCTAACCAAGAGAGGTCTAATGCTTCATCTTGAGGAAAAGGTTCAAGTCATGGATGAAGGAGTGCAAAAGTTCTTCAATAAGATTGATGCTCTCCAATAGAAAGGCCTCCCTGGTCTGAAAGTCATTAATGACAAACTAATGCCACTCCCTGACTACAAGAAGAGATTGGCTGAAGTGTCTAAGGACAATTACAATTTTGTAGGGATACAAGGGAGCATCACAGGCAAAGCATTCATGGATGCCCTGCAGTTGGATATTAGTATCCAACACGAGATTAAACACATATTGATCATCAAGCCTACATTTGCTAAGTATACAGACATGGATGAAGTGTATCGAAGATTACTTAAAGTCACAGTGACAAATCATCTCAGATGGGAAGAACCTTGTGATCTAATCGATTAGAAGATGAGTTGTCACTATCCAGTCACCTGTCCAGTCAGAAGAGGTTGCGAAGGCACTTCGCCAACGGCCTACCCCAGAAATTTATGCATGCAGTTGTACTGAGTCATCAAACAATTTTTTATTAGTTAAAGTAGTTAGACTAAAAATAGAATGAGCACATCCTGATCAGTTATGATAGGAACGTTTGTAATTTGAATTATAAATACTTCAACTCTCGAAGTATTGAGGTTTTTTTATTCGCACACCCTATTGCTATCAAACTGTACTATTTTTGAAGAGATCTTCCATTAATAAAGAAGAGGCACTTTTACAGGATTCTTGCATGTGTTCACTGGTGATGTTAATTTTTTCAGTTAAATGTTTTCTTTTTCTCTAATCATTCTGTTTTATGGAACTAATCTTTAAGAATAACGTAATTTTGCAGTATTTATCTTTGATACCCTGTTTCCGATTCTAAAGGTTTTAATGTTTATCTTCTAATATCTTTGATTAAGAAATTCTTAACTGCTTGTTAGTCGAAGTTATTTTTCCTGTCTTTTCTTCTGTCCATCATTTAAATACTAAAAGATCCAGTTGAGCACATTATCTCGCCATGTGGAAGTCTTCTTTAACGTTTATGGTTGTATCTCGTAGTGGATTAAACACAGACCCCATATCCCAATGGATGTGTAGACAGCCTCAACCAATTTATAAACTCTTTTACAACAAAACATACTTGTACCTTTACCTATCCTAATATCTAATTTAAAAACAAAGATAAATCATATAGAGAGATCCCTCTCTGAAGCTGGAAGGGCTAGATCCCAACTTTAAAAGTGGTTGGATAAAGTTACCTTTGTGGATTCCTTCTTTGTCAACCTCTGGGAAATTTATAGAGTGCTAACAGTATACAAAGAGTTTTTCCAAGCCTGGGGCTCAAACGTAGTATCTTTTCAAGTAGAGCTTATTTCTGGGCTCGACCAACTTATTCCCTTCATAATCTTCTAACTCATAGGCCCCTTTTTCTAGAACACATTGCACGATGTAAGGATCGTGCCACATGGGTTTAAAATTTCCTACCCCCAATGGTTATTTGGATTGATCATACAAGAGGATCAATTCACCCTCAACGTACAACCAAGGACAGATAGAATTATCATATTGGACCTTGACATGCCATTTGTTCCTCTCGATAGTCGTAGAGGTGTCTTGATGATGCTCATCAAGACTCTCAAGGTATACAAGGCATCGCTCGAGATTGGAGGTGTCAGGTAGGAGCGCGACTGCCAACTTAAGAGAAGGGATTTCACATTCAATGGGTAATATCGAATCCACACCATGTACTAACTGGAAAGGGGAAAATCTAGTGGCAGTCTTGAACAAGGTTCAGTATGCCTAGAGTGTGGGATATAGCATGATGTGCCATTCGGATTTACTCTGACTAAATATTTATTGCAAAATGGTATTGAGAGACTTGTTGATGGCCTCTACTTGCCCATTTTCCTAGGTGTAATAAGGAGAAGAATAACCATGTTTGAACCCCAGCTTAGCTGCTAGTTCTTCCATCATATCATTTTGAAAGTGACTTCCATGATCAGTGACAATCTCACTCGGGATACCGAACCGGGTGATAATCTAATTGAATACGAAGAAGGATGCAGTCTTCCCATAGGATTTAACTGTAGGCATGGCCTTGACCCACTTAGTAAAGTAGTCGACAACCATGATAATGTGTTTATGCCCCCTAGCCAAATTTTGGTTGCAATCGACAAAGTCCACCCACCACTTGGTGAAGGGACTGACGGTAATGACTAGGTGAAGAGGGGCTGGATGCAAGCAGATTTTTCAAGTGAACACCTGTCAAGGGTGACACTTATTAACCACTTCAATATAATCCTTAAAGATATTAGGCCAGAAATAACTAGCTCACAAAATGTTTTGGGTTGTTGCAAGCCCGGATAGATGGCCACCATAAGCCCCACTGTGGCAATCATTCAAAACAAAATCAGCTTCTCCGTGAGTTAAACAACAATGAAAGATATCGTTTATTCCTCGGCGATACAAAGTGTCACCGATGATAGTATATTTATTATCTCGGTACCCTATATGTCTTCGATCATCTTGTGAGATATGATGAGGGAACTTCAAAGTCTAAAGATAGAACACGATGTCTCCATACCATCCAGGTCTTAGAAATTAGCTTTAGTCCACACTCCATCTATGTCTACTGTCACTCCTTTTAGTCTTCCAATTGGTAGAACTCTATGTTGGTTTGTGAGTTTCAACTGAACAACTGAATATCCTGTTGTTGGTTCTCCCATACATTTCCATTTCTTCTTAGGTAATACATTGAATTTGGATCCTAAATCCAGTATAATATCTCCCATGTTGAAATCTCCAATGTTGGCATTCATCCTGAACTCCATACTTGTTCTCCTCCATTTATGTAAGTGATTGACTATTTTTTCCTCTAACTTTCCTTCTACTTCTACACTACATATTTCTAACATGTTTTGTAATACTTTAACATAGGGTGGATCATTTAGTAGTTTTACACATGATTGCAAAAATCCTTTAATCATACTTACTTGTTCCATGGGTTGTGTTTCTTTGGTCTAATCCAATGATGAAGGCATCTCATACTTGGGTACTTTCTTACCATACTCTGCGGTTGATGTCGACATAATGTTTGGATTCATAAATTCTTGTATGTATTGCTTGAATATCTACTTCTCGTTCTACGCACCAAACTGCTTCCTTGGTTCTAAATTCTTCTTCACCCATTGATGTTGTGTTGGTTCTTGTCATACAGTGTTGTTTCCTATTTTAGCTCCATCTCGTGTAACTATGTTGATGTTTCTTCCTTCATCCCTTGCTTCTGTTGAAATCCACTTAACATTGTGATTATTTTGATTCCTCTTCTCCTGGATATTTCCAAATAGTGTTGGTCATTCTTTCGTGTCATGATATGATGTGCAACAATACATACAGGTCGTTGGTGGAAGTGGGCATTCTCTTGCATAGTGTCCTAGTTGTTGACAATTGTGGCATACCACTTGTCATCTACATCTTACAAAGCCTCCTCTTTCTCTTACTCCACCTCTGTAGCCATATTGATACCCTCGAGGCGCATTATACTGAGGTTCCTAGTTATACTGTGCATTATTATAGTGTGGTTGAGTGGTATTATACTACGACTACACAGTGTTTCATGGTTGTTGCACAGTGTTGTATTGTTGTTGCACAGTGTTGTACATGGTTGGTACTTGATTAAACTGAGGTGTGGCTTGCCCAGTCATCATTTATGCCTGTACTAGATATGCATTTGATGTTCTTTCCCTCATGAACTCCGTGGTTATGCAATATTTGTCATCATGACCTACTGACCTGTAAAAGTTGCAATACGAGCTCTTTGGCACTGTCTGGTACTTTTTCATCATTGGGCAGTGATATGGATCATGACCTTGTTTCTTACACATATCACACCATAGTCCTCCTATTGGTAATGGATTTGGCATTCCTGCTGCCATGTACTACGCGAATGTTGGACATTCATTCTTATGGTGTCCTTCTGTCCTACATGTGGTACACCAAACGACTTCTCTTTTGTCCTTGTTCTTGTTTTGGTTTAGCTGGAATGTTAATTTCTTTATATCCTCCTTCATCTCCTTGATGGTTGGATCTGTCTTCTAATATTGGTTCTCTTCTAGTTTTAGGGCTTCTTGCAAAGCCCCTGCCTGTGTCTGAAAATTCTGTTGTCGCAGTAGATATTTCAAGTGTGGTAGCAGTGAATTGACAAACAAGTGCCTATGTTGCATATCTGTCATGGCATATTTTATATTTCTGTTTAGTCACTTGAATCTTTCGTCAATCTCCCATATGGATTCTCCTGGTTTCCTTCTGATCTCTATCATATCGTTCATGTATTGGTCCTCTGAACTCGGCTTCTAGAACTCATTTATCAATAGCTTCTTGATATCTCCAATCATTTTCATTTTCCCTAGAGAAATGTTTGCAGCTAAACTCATATACCAATCCAATGTGCAATCTCTTAATGTGATGGTTAATTATGTAAGTTTATTGTGCTTGTCTGTGATATTTTTTTCTTCCCAAATATTTTCACAGATAAACATGTGCATTTTTGGGTCCTCCGATGCTTCACCTTTGAATTCAGGTAACCTGATGGTTTGATCATGTTCTTCCATCTTAAATGTTGAGCTACTACCTCCACACAGTGAAGATACTTGACTATTTCTTCCTGAACTGGCTCCCCTAGTTGTTTTTCCTTGTGTAGATGTACTTCATGTTGTCTTCCTTCTCCCAAAATTCAGTTGTCTAACCGGTGGTGTTCTTCTTGGTGTATTACTAGAACATGCGTTTGTCAGTTACACAATGGCATGGATATGGATAGGAGTTTTTCCTTCTACTTCCTCTCTTAGACCTCTCATATTCCTCTCATATGTCGCGCGCAAGATTTCCTCAATCTTCTCCACAGCCCAGAGATCCTGTACCTCCTCTTCATCACTTTCCAAGTCTATCCTCACGACCATGGCTCTCTTTTTTATGTTCACCTTGTATTGGTAGGGTACTCCACTATGCATCGTTCCATTTGTCGCCATGATCTGCTTGATCTGGTCATCATTCATAATAATTAGGTCCAACGCCTCCTCCTTAATGCATTTATCCCCTTCTCCTTCCATTTCTCCTTTTCATGTCAATGATTCCCCCCTTCCCTCATCTAGGCAGGGAAGTTTAGTTGTCTGACTCCATTTTCATTACACCTTTGTTATATAGAAATATATTAATGGAAGTATATAATGATCTAATATACCTACCTCAAGGTCCCTTCAAAAATTCTTGTTCAACTGTGTTTTATGACTTTGTTGTATCTACTGCAAACTCTATGATAAATTCGACAACAATTCTCTCTAATGTAACACCCAGTTTCCCCCAGTTTGTAAAAATAACTATCCTGGCCAAGAACTGTGGCAAACTCAAAAATGTGAATGTGTGATGTTAATGGACCTTGTGAAAAAGGTGGATGAATGTGAATAATATTATATATATATATATATATATATATATATATATATATATATATATTGCAGGACTGTTGAGAGGGGATATGCTGAAAAAAAGAGACCACGATGGCTGAAGAAAGGTGGTGGAAGGCACCTGGAAAGCTGGCATTAACTTCCACTGAAACCAATACCTTATTTGGACTTCACTGGCCCGGAGAACCAAGAGCGGCTCGTTGGCCCCGAATTAAATGACTCGCCAGGATTAGTAGGTAAATGGCTCCTCATGAGTAATGAGGGATGGAGGGCGGGGGGGAGGGTGAACCGCCCATCCATAGAGTCGTCAGGCCTGACCAGTGTGAGGGAAATTGTGCCACATGAAACCTCGCAAGAGGAAAAAGGCGCGAGGGAGAAGCGAGAAGGGGGTAGATGAAAGGGAAAGAAGAGAACTATGGAAACTACAGAGTGAGAGATAGCAGAGAAGGGGGAGAGTAACCCTCATTCTCGGTCACTGGCAAATAGAGACACAGTCTCGCAGCATTGTGGTCTCAGCTCAGGGGTGGCTAGTGGTAAATCCTATCGAAATCGCTGAGCCTACGGTTGGGTGGAAATGAGCACCCCTCTTAGTAGTTGCAGTCACTTCTGGGGTTATTTTTGATTAGTGTTTTACATCTTGCATCTTGAAATTTTTATGCTAACATATATGCTCATAGTCTGTGCATTTTTATGAATGGTTTGAGTATAAGACTGCCTGTGTAGTGTTTTGATTCATAAATGGTGGTTTCATGCTTATAATGGAAGGGCCATGTATGTCTTATGTTTGTAAATAGATTTATATGTATATACGCACAGTAAATCAATTTAGAATTCAAGCCGTTTCTCAGGAAATCTATACCCTTATCCATCTCAGGTGATACCCTGGATAAATCTCCCCATAGAGACACTCGTTTTGAAAAGCTCAGAAGAGGTAGCACTTTATGTGCAAAGACTCTGCAGAGGCACAGAAGTTGCAGAATCCCTTGAGGATTCAAAGAATAAGTATCTATCAATGGATGAGATCTTGTCAAAAGATCTGCGGTCATTCACGACCATTAGATTGAAGGAATAAATGAGGGAGTTAAATGAATTAACCCTTTTTCCTTTATCTTCGCGAGTAGCGAATAAATTGGGACCGTAGATCCCCAAGGTCCGTGAAAGAATCTGGATAGTGGATTCATGTCTAGGCAGCTTTGGAACGGTACAATGGAGGGACAGGTATGAGCCATCAGATCTTGGTCTAAACAGTCGATAGGCATTGGATCTATCAAGAGTTGCATGAGGTTTAAACCTCTCATGAAGAACAACAGAAGAGAAATTCCTGAGAAGGAGTTCATATTGGGGTTTCGACATTCGAGAGTTCCGGAGTCTGGAGGACAAGAGTTCGAGCACTTGACATCAGAAGTCCCAAAATAGCGAAAGAACCTGATCCATCCATTGGAGGGAGGACACGTGTCGTGAAATGACCCATATCGAGGATTCAGACATCGGGAGTCATAGAGGGAAGTCTTTCAACATCGCAGGTGGCGAAGTCGCGAGAGAATCACAACCGTCCATATGAAGAGGACAGGAAACACCTTGTCATGTACACAGACCCTGGAGGAATCACAGAGGTCGAGGAAATATTTCATGGTTTCAGAGAAGAGAATCTCGGGAGGGATAGTGCCATTTTGTGCACAGAGTCTTAGGTGCAAAGGTCGCAGAGGAAAAGCAAAGGCGGAGACCTTTGATACTTAAGAAATCTTCCAAGGAGAAGGAAGAGAAGCGCATGTTCAAGGAGGAGCTACAACTATCGTTAGATCAGCTAGATCGAAATAGATTTGGGTCGTCGAAAAACTATGTTCAGACGCACGCAGAAGAGAGCAGAAACGGACAACAGAGAGACTTCATGGAGAAGTGTCGAATTGTTGTGGGCTGATGGATCACACTGAGTTGCGAGGGAGTTAATCCATAGAAGCAGCCATGGGATAAGTTGTATGGATGGTGGAGACACTTCAAGATAGAAGTGGAAAACAACCGATAGTCGTTGGATCTTGCAAAGTTGCAAGGTGGTTAGGGTTGATGCAGTCCCGAAGAGGTCTGAGTTCGAGATCTCGCATCTCAAGTTTTTGCAAGAAGAGAGTGCAAGAGTTGGGTGCTCCAACTCATGAAGTCATGAAGTGGGAAGTGGCGAGGAGAAAAATTTGAACCATTGGATCCAGGAACGGGAGGACCGTTGGATCAGAACTCTGTGGTGATATCGTATATCGGGAGTCCGGGGGTTCGGAGGTTGGAAGGGGTCACTTTCGACTGTAGAAGTCACAAAGTGCCGAGAGCCGAGGCTCGTGAGAACACATAGCACATCCATTAGGTGGGGCCCGTGTGATTGAAAGGTGGACATGTGTCACCTGGAAAGGATTCAACACTCTATTGACTTCTCGCATCTCGGGGATTCATGAGATAGGAGCAAGAAGGCTCAACACTCCAACTCGCGAGGTTGCGAGTTGCGAGAAGTGTGAAGAGGAAGTCAACCATTGTTGACTTTCACATCTCATGGATTCATGAGATAGGAGCATGAAGGCTCAACGCTCCAACTTGCAAGGTTGCAAGTCGTGAGAAGTGGGAAGAGGAAGTGAACCATTGTTGACTTTCGCATCTCAGGATTTCAGAGAAGAAGAGCACGAGAGCTCGACGCTTCAACTTGCGAGGTTGCGAGTACCGAAAAGTGTCAAAGGGAAGTCATGCATCGCATTTCCCCGAATCGTGAAAAGTCGATAAGCACTTGGCTATCTTAAGCGCGTAGACACGGGACAGGATCATGTGGACAAGACCCCAAGGGGGAAACCTACCACTTGCTAGCCCTGTCAGGGTTCGGCGTTTTGCTGTGTCGGGGTTTGCAGAGTCGAAAGACTCGACGCTCTGGTAGTGCTGAGTCGCGAAGAGAGAAAGAACACCATACTTGTTTGGCCTATGGTCGTGACCCACGATCACATGGATATGGAAAAGGAAGGAACTAGCCTATGCTAAGACCCCCATAGGTATTTCGGGGATTCTGATTCTCGAGAATTCGATGAAAAAAATTTGTTTTCCTTAGTGGGTAATTGAAAAATTGGTATCAAAGCATGGTTACAACACTTAGCCTACATGAGCTCATGAACGATTTGCGCAGAAGCTCCATTTGGAACACTCCTAAAAGGAGTAACCCCCCCTCCCTGTCTTAACCTTCCTAATCAAAAGACGAAGTTAAGAATGAGAAACCCATATTGTGTGTGTGCACATGTGAAAATATGAATTATGTACTAGTTATAAATGGATATAAATATTGACTAACAACCAGTGTTTTTCCTTTTGCACACAAGCAGAAGATCAACCGTGGGAAATTATCAATGCATAGTATGGTGACTCACCAAGAAGTGGGAGAAGGCTCCCACAATAGAGACGAATATTTTGACGAAAGGAGGGAAGCAGGGATCCCTCTAGGTCTAGCCGAGACTGTGAGGAGCCTCATGGTTGAATTACAAAGTTGTAATGCCAACAATGAAAGGATGATGAAAGCACAAGAAAAGCAAACAGAAATTAACACAGTTTTACTGCAGAGTTTATCCGATCTACAAAGACAAATGCAGCATGAACCTGAAACTCAGAAACATGGTCATATCAGTGGCAACATTGAGAGGAGCACCTTGAAAAAGGTCCACCCCAGAGGTAAAGGACAAGCGTCAGATGATTCCTCTAAGAAGGAAGTTGGCGATTCAAAGGGCTCTTCTAGCAACAGAACCAGTTCCTATCCCCGAAGAAAATAGAAGAAGAAAAAGTCTTCCAAAGTTCAAAAATTCGAAGAATTCAGAAAGGCCAAACCACCCTCCTTCAATAGTGAAACAAAGAAGGGAGAGGAAGAAAAGTCCTAGCTGCTTGAACTAAAGAAGTATTTCAGATTCCATGACTTTTCAAAAAATATGAAGGCCCGAGTGGCCACCTTCAACTTGAACGGAAAGGCTTCCATTTGGTGGGAAGACCTTAAGAATATGAAAGGGGTTCATGAAGAGGACCTATCTTGGGAACGGCTTGAGAAATACTTCTGGAAGAAGTATTTGTCGGAAAAATATTTCGACGAAAAGACTAAAGAGTTTTATGAACTCAAATTGGGACAACTTACTATAAAAGAATATGTCAACAAATTCCTCAATTTGTTGAGGTATGTACCCTATATCAAGGCAGAAAAGGCAAAGGTGCAACGCTTCATCAGTGGACTACCTAAGGACTATCGTAATAGAATTGAATTTGATGAGACAAAGACTCTAGAAGACACTATTCGAAAGGCAACCTATTGTCATGAATAGTTTGGGCATCGAGTAGAACCTCGTGAAGGATGGAAACAGAAGAATAGTTGAAGATTTCAAAAAAGGGTAATTAAATCCCCAGGATTTAAGAACTACAGGAAGAACCCAAGAATGAACTTTCCAACCTGGAGTATGCACCAACAAAATTTTCCCTCCTTCAGCAGAAATAAAACTACTAGACCCATATCAGTGAAGACTGATAACCCAAAGAGAGAACCTTTGAAATGTTGGGGTTGCGGGGAAGAACATCTATTGAGAGACTGTCCACATTGATAACAAAATAGTTGGAGGATTTATAACATCCAAGAAGCTACTACCGTTAATGATGTGGCCAAGAGTGTGCCACATATTTATGCAGCCTTGGATAATAACTAAGCCGACCACCAAGCTTCAGTAGTGGAAATAGAAGGTATGATTTCCAACCATCTAGTGTCTGTTTTAATTAAACCTGGTTCAAATTTGAGTTATATAGACCCTAAAGTTGTTGACAAGTGTAAATTACAGCCACAAAAACATACCAAGAAATGGTTGGTATAGTTAGCCACTGGCACCAAAAGGAGGATAGCAGAGGTCATACCAGCCTGCCAATTAATGTTGGGTGAATTCCCCACCCAAACAACCCTTAACTTATTACCCCTGGGATCGTATGATCTGTTGATTGGTATGGACTGGCTAACCACCCATAAAGCCAGATTGGACTGTTACCATAAGACCTTAGAGTGTGTAAGTAAGGAAGGGAAGAGGATAACCCTTCAAGGGATCTGAAAACCTGCCTCGGTGAGACAAATATCAGCTCTGCAAATGAGAAAGTATTACCGAAAGGGATGTCCCCTATATACAATACAGGTGTTGAAAATAATCGAAGGTGACAAACCAAGCCCTGACAATCACCCTATCCTGAGAGAATACAGATATGTGTTTCCGAAAGAGGTACCGGGTTTACCTCCGAGAAGAGACATAGACTTCTTGATATAACTTGCACTAGGAGTGGTGTTGGTGTCTAGGACATCCTACCGAATGAGCACACCTGAGTTAGTTGAACTCAAGATGCAATTAAAAGAAATGATGGATAAAGGATATATTCGGCCCAGTGTGTCTCCATGGGGAGCACCAGTCCTGTTCGTGAAAAATAAGGACGGTACCCTTAGACTGTGTATAGATTATAGGGAACTCAATAAGGTAACCATAAAGAACAAGTACCCCTTGCCCAAGATCGATGACCTATTCGATCAATTGGGGGGTGCATCTATTTTCTCAAAGATTGATTTGAGGTCGAGATACCATCAATTCCGAATCAAGGGTGAAGACATCCATTAAACTGCCTTCCGAACTAGGTATGGTCACTATGAGTTTGTGGTGGTGCCATTTGGGTTGACCAATGCCCCTGCCACTTTTATGTTCTTGATGAACAATGTACTCAGCAAGTTCCTAGACAAATGTGGGCTTGTTTTTATTGACGATATATTAATTTACTCCAAGAACAGAAAAGATCATGAGGAGCATCTTAGACTTGTGCTGAAAGTGCTAAGAGAACATTAGCTCTATGCCAAATTCAGAAAATGTGAATTCTTCCAGAAGCAAATACATTACTTAGGCCATGTTCTCTCCAAAGAAGGAGTAGTGGTAGACCCTGACAAAATCAGGTCTATCATGGAATGGCCTGCCCCAAAGGATGTTTCAGACATCATAGCCTTTATGGGACTAGCATGATACTATAGGAGATTTATAAAAGGATTCTCCAAGATTGGTTGTCCAATCACTGCCCTCCAAAAGAAGGGGACAAAATTCCTGTGGACATAGAAATGTGAAGAAAGATTTCAAACCCTGAAATGTCTACTGACCCATGCACCCATGCTAAAAATCGCCGACCCAGAAGATGACTTCCTTGTGTGCACAGATGCCTGTAAGGAAGGGCTCAGAGGAGTCCTTATGCAAAAAGGAAGTGTGGTCTTCTATGAATCTTGAAAATTGAATGAGCATGAAGTCAACTATGTGACCCATGATCTAGAACTGGTTGCCATAGTGCATGCCTTGAAAATGTGGAGGCATTACCTCCTGGGAAAAAAATTTGTACTTATGACAGATCACTGTGGATTGCGATACTTGTTTGATCAACCAAATCTCAATGCTAGACAAGCTAGGTGGATGGCCCTCCTTAACGAGTTTTATTTTGAAATCAAACACATTAAAGGAAAGGAAAATAGGGTGGCCAATGCCCTCAACAGAAGTATGAAAACAATTCACCTAGCAGCGGTGAGAACCTGCAAGATAGATGTCAATGAAAGAATCAGAAATGCACAAGAAATAAATCCCTTTGTCCAGACCGTGACCATGTACCTACAACAAGAACCCACCGAAGTATAATATGAAGGCTATCATATGACCGAAGGAGGTCTGCTCACTTACAGAAATAGATTTTATATTCCAGCATGTGACGACTTGAAGAGGTTCATTATGGATGAACTACATAAAAGACCCTATACTGGTCATCCAGGATACCAGAAAATGATCACTGCCACTAGGAAACAATTTTATTGGCCTGGATTGAAGAAATACATAGCCGAGTACCTAGCCAAATGCATAGAGTGCAAATAGGTTAAAGCAAAACTTTGACACCCAGTAGGATTATTGCAACCTTTACCAATCCCAGAATGGAAATGGGAAACCATCTCCATGGATTTCATCATTGGATTACCAACCTTAACCAAACAAAATGACACCATTATGGTGGTGGTGGATAAATTGAACGAGTCTTCTCACTTCATCCCTGTCAAGTCAACCTGCAAGGAAATTGATATCGCCCAGGTATTCATGAAAGAGATATTCAGACTGCATGGTATGCTGAAAGAGATCGTGTCTGACAGAGACACGAAATTTACTTCCAACTTTTGGAAATCACTGATGGCTAGTTTAGAGACCAAGTTGTTGTTTAGCACCACCTATCACCCTCAAACTGATGGACAGAAAGAAAGAGTGAATCAAATACTAGAAGATATGTTAAGGATGCATGTAATGCATCAACCCAAGAAGTGGGAAGACTACCTGCCACTAGTAGAATTCGCCTACAACAACGGTTACTAAGCATCCTTAAAGATGAGTCCCTTCGAAGTCCTCTATGGTAGATTGTGTAACACTCCAGTCAGCTGGAGTAATCCCATAAACAGGATTTCTTTTGGACCCGACATGTTGAAATAAATGGAACAATAGGTGATTTAGATAAAACAAAACCTGAAGGTCACTCAGAACCGATAGAAACGTTATGCCGACCAAAAGAGAACTCTAAGAGAGTTCAAGATGGGAAACCATGTATATCTCAGAGTTAGGCCCAGGAAGAGTTCCCTGAAAATGGGAGCTTGTGCCAAGTTGGCACCTCGGTATTGTGGACCGTTTGAGGTTCTAGATAGAGTGGGACCTGAAGCCTATAGGCTAGCACTTCCTCCCACAGTAAAAGCACATAATGTTTTCCATGTTTCATTATTGAAGAAATATGTACATGATGCTAATCATATAATTGACTGGTTTGTGATCCAGGTGGAATTGGAGGGAGAATTTCTAACAGAACCTCAGTGCATACTGGACAGAAAGGAAACCCCGCTCTGGAACCAAACCATTGCATAGGTTAAGGTGCAGTGGAGACATTTTGGCCCAGATGACGCTACATGGAAAATGGAGGATGCCATCAGACAAGCATATCCGATTTTGTTTACTTCTGTACATTCATGTCATGTTGATAGATAAGAACATCAAGGACGATGTTCCTTTAAGGGGGAGGGAATTGTAACACCCTGTTTCCCCCAGTTTGTAAAAATAACTATACTGGCCAAGAACTGTGGCAAACTCAAAAATGTGAATGTGTGATGTGAATGGACCTTGTGAAAAAGGTCGATGAATGTGAATAATATATATATATATATATATATATATATATATTGCAGGACTGCTGAGAGGGGATATGCTGAAAAAAGAGACCATGATGGCTGAAGAAAGTTGGTGGAAGGCACCTGGAAAGGTGGCATTAAATTCCACCGAAACCAATACCATATTTGGACTTCACTGGCCCGGAGAACCAAGAGAGGCGCGTTGGCCCCAAATTAAATTACTCACCGTGATTGGTAGGTAAATGGATCCTCATGAGTAATGAGGGATGGGGGGGGGTGAACCACCCATCAATAGAGCCGTCAAGCCTAACCAGTGCGAGGAAAATTGTGCCACACGCAACCTCGTAAGAGGAAAAAGGCGTGAGGGAGAATCGAGAAGGGGGAAGACGCGAGGGAAGGAAGAGAACTCTGGAAACTACAGAGTGAGTGATAGCAGAGAAGGGGGAGAGTAACCCTCGTTCTCGATCACTGGAAAACAAAGACACAGTCTCACAGCATCGTGGTCTCATCTCGGGGGTGGCTAGTGGTAAATCCTATCAGAATCGTTGAGCCTACGGTTGGGTGGAAATGAGCACCCCTCTCAGCAGTTGCACTCACTTCTGGGGTTATTTCAGATTAGTGTTTTACATCTTGCATCTTGAAATTTATATGCTAACATATATGCTCATAGTCTATGCAGTTTTATGAATGGTTTGAGTATAAGACTACCTGTGTAGTGTTTTGATTCATAAATGGTGGTTGCATGCTTATAATGGAAGGGCCACATATGGATTATGTTTATAAATAGATTTATATGTATATACGCACAGTAAATCAATTCAGAATTCAAGTCGTTTCTCGGGAAATCTATACCCTTATCCGTCTCAGGTGATACCCTCGATAAATATCCCCATAGAAACACCCCTTTTGAAAAGCTTAGAAGAGGTAGCACTTTTTGTGCAAAGACTCTGTAGAGGCGCAGAAGTTGCAGAATCCCTTGAGGATTCGAAGAATAAGTATCGATCAACGGATGGGATCCTGTCAGAAGATCTGAGGACATTCATGACCGTTAGATTGAAGGAATAAATGAGGGTGTTAAATGCCTTAACCCTTTTTCCTTTATCTTCACGAGTCGCGAAGAAATCGGGACTGTAGATCCCTAAGGTCTGTGAAATAATCTGGACCACGAATTCGTGTCTAGGCAGCTTCGGAATGGCGCAATGGAGGGACAGGTCTGAGCCGTCATATCTTGGTCTAAACAACCGACAGACGTTGGATCTGTAGAGAGTTTCACGAGGTTTAAACCTCTCGTGAAGAACAACAGAAGCGAAAGTCCCGAGAAGGAGTTCATATCAGGGTTTCGACATTTGGGAGTTCAAGAGTCTGGAGGACAAGAGTCTGAGCACTCGACATCAGAAGTCCAAAAATAGCGAAAGAACCTGATCCATTCGTTGGAAGGAGGACACGTGTCCCAAAATCACCCATATCGGGGATTCAGACATCGGGAGTCATAGAGGGAAGTCTTTCAAATTCACAGGTGGCGAAGTCATGAGAGAATCACAGTCATCCATTTGAGGAGGACATGCAACACCTTGTCGTGTACACAGAGCCTGCAAGAATCATAGAGTTCGAGGAAATCTTTCATGGTTTTAGAGAAGAGAAGCTTGGGAGGGATAGTGCCATTTTGTGCACAGAGCCTTAGCTGCAAAGGTCGCAGAGGAGAAGAAAAGGCCAAGACCTTTGATACTTAAGAAATCTTCCAAGGAGAAGGAAGAGAAGCGCATGTTCAAGGAGGAGCTACAACTACTGTTAGATCAGCTGGAGCGAAATAGATCTGGGTTGTTGAAAAAGTACGTCCAGACGCACATAGAAGAGAGCAGAAACGGATGGCAGAGAGACTTCGTGGAGAAGTGCCAAATTTTCATGGGTTGTTGGATCGCACTGAGTTGCGAGGGAGTTAAGCCATAGAATAAGCCATGTTAGAAGTTGTATGGACAGTGGAGACACTTTGAGATAGAAGTGGCGAACAACTGATAGTTGTTGGATCTTGCAGAGTTACAAGGTGGTTAGGGTCGGTGTAGTCCCGAAGAGGTCTGAGTTCGGGATCTCGCATCTTGGGGTTTTACAAGAAGAGAGAACAAGAGTTGGGTGCTCCAACTCATGAAGTCATGAAGTGAAAAGTGGTGAGGAGAAAAATCTGAATCGTTAGATCCAGGAATGGGAGGACCGTTGGATCAGAACTCTGTGGTGATATTGTATATCGAGAGTTCGGGGGTTCGGAGGTTGTAAGGGGTCACTTTCGACCATAGAAGTCACGAAGTGCCAAGAGCCAAGGCTCGTGAGAACACGTGGCACATCCATTAGGTGGGGCCTGCATGATTGACAAGTGGGCACGCGTCGCCCGAAAAGGAGTTAACACTCTGTTGACTTCTCGCGTCTCAGGGATTCGCGAGATAGGAGCAAGAAGGCTCAACGCTTCAACTCGCGAGGTTGCGAGCTGCGAGAAGTGCGAAGAGGAAGTCAACCATTGCTAACTTTTGTGTCTCGGGGATTTGCGAGATAGGAGTATGAAGGCTCTATTCTCCAACTCACGAGGTTGGGAGTCACGAGAAGTGCGAAGAGGAAGTCAACCATTGTGGACTTTCGTGTCTCGGGATTTCAGAGAAGAAGAGAATGAGAGCTCGATGCTTCAACCTGCGAGGTTGCGAGTAGAGAAAAGTGTCCAAGAGAAATCGTGCATCGCATTTCCCCGAATTGTGAAAAGTTGATAAGCTCTTGGCTGGCTTAAGTGCGTAGACACGGGACAGGGTCATATGGACAAGACCCCAAGGGGGAAACTTGTCACTCCCTAGCCCTGTGGGGGTTCGGCGTTTCACCATGTCGGGGTTTGCAGAGTCGAAAGACTCGACACTCTGGTAGTGCTGATTCACAAAAAGTGAAAGAACGCCATAGTTCTTCAGCCTGTGGTCGTGACCCACGATCACATGGAGATGGACAAGGAAAGAACTAGCCTATGCTAAGACCCCCGTAGGTATTTTGGGGGTTCTAATTCTCGAGAATTCGATGAAATTTTTTTGTTTTCCTTAGTGGGTAATTGACATCTAACCAGAAATCTATTGTGCATGTAAACTTATTATCATCTCATTCTAGCTACGCTGTCTCTTCAGGATTCCATTCTAGTTGTCTAATTTGATTCATAGGATGTTTTTCTTCCAATCTTTTGATCCACTACTGCACTATGTGTGGGAACTCACAAAAAAATACTTCATGCAAGTCCGTGAATATGTACTTGTCCAGATATTTGCGCGGTGTTATCGTCAGGGTTCTGTTATCTTTCTGCACAAACTCTATCTCCTTTGTCTTGAACTAACATTTTATCTCTTCCTTTGTAGGATTCCATTGTCTCAACATCCCCTTTTAGGTTTTCATTTTTTTGCCTTCTTGTCATTCAATCCCATATTATTTTGACACATCTTCCACAGATCTCATATGTTCAATCCCATTTCCTTCCAATCAGGCAACAACAAAACCATTTGTTGGTTTATTTCCCTTTTATCTATCTACTCTTATTAGTATTGAGGGATTTTGATTCTGATTCTCATTGACCATTACATATTGACCTCGGTGACCCAGAAGGCAATGCAGTGCACAGAGTGCAATGCACAATATCACCCGAGATAGCTCTATCGGTGGCTACAATACTTAGTTTATTGCAAACTAGGATTGAGAAAGATCTGTTCTTATGTGTCGTACCCTTTATTCAATCCATTTAACCTCTAGTTGTAATATTCATTCTATGCATGCATGTAAAATAACAGATCTACTTAATAAATTCATTCATTAAACATTTATCAACTAATCAGAACCAAAGACACATTCATTTATTCACATAACATAGTGTTACCATGGTTCACCCCCTCATGGGCTACGCTCACAAATATCTGTCTCTCGGGATTTTATTATAGTTTAGAAGGTATCACACCATGCGTGCTTATAGTCTTAGTCCCTCCTCTCTCCAATAGTCTCCTTGACCCCTGTGAGGTTGACTAGATCGCACCAGGCTCCACATCTTGTGATCTAAACCTTGGGATCGATTCGCTTATGCCTTCTCTAGCTCACCAACTTAACGACTTATACAACCCTTACAATTCACTTCCTCTATGTCCCTCTCTGTGTCTCATATTTCTCAGAACACTATGTTACTCAAGCGACATGAATAAATAGTGGCAGTCCAATGTTGTTTTTCATATCTACTACAATCAATTGAAGATATCCATATATTCCCATCCTCACATGAATCCGAACACTCTACATTGGTTCGGGAATTTGATGAAGTTCAACGCAGAATGACATTTTTATTTACATCACAGCGCGCACCGATGAACACAAGCAACAACTTTAGTCCTACTATAACCTGATGGATGAGGACTTGGAGGAGATCACAAAGGACTGGTCGGTGGAACTCCTTATTCTAGAAGACCCTACAGAGATATATGACACTGACAGCCTAGAAACAGTGTGGGACGCACCCAGATCTAGCAGGAAAAAGAAGATCAAAGAGGTCCAAGAATTAGACAATGCATCCATGAAGACTGCTTCCATATCACCAGAGAAAGGAGGTGATGGTGAAGAGTTGAATGAAAAAGAAGTCGAACAGAAGCAAGGAGACAAGGTTGATCCCCTGAAGAAGAGGAAAGGTTCGCCTCTGAAACCTTCCTCCTGAAAGAAATCGAAGGCCACCATGACCAATATGCAGACCATCCTCACCTCTAATGACTTCGACTTCCTCATAGTAGCCCTACAAGATGCTTCACTAGAAATAACAAAGAAACAAGATGCAAAACAAGAGGAGATGTATGATTGAATTGAGATTGAACTCTAAGGGGTACAATAGGCCCTATAATCTAGTCGTGCAATATCCACTATGCTAGGAGAACCAAAGTTGGGATATGAGCCAGCTCAACTACACCGCCTAGTTGATACAGTTGAAGCTCGCCTTCGATGAGCACATGAAGAAACAGATAAATCCACCCAGGATTTGACACAAGTACAAGGAGTAATCATAGAGCAACACAGTGCTACAAAACAGGAAAATCTTTCTCTCCAAGCAAATTTTGATAAAGAAAAAGCATAGCTACAACAATAAAAGGAGTAGTTTATCGCGAAGCAACTCGAAGTAAAAGAAGTGGTCAACATATCACTTCTCTCTATGACAAACTTAGAAATCAAGACAGAAGACTGAGTTACACAGCAGGTGAACCAACTCGCATAATCCATCCATCAGATACAACATTTCATAGCAGATTTGGAGCTACACACTGTACCTAAGACCCCACAAGATGTAAGAGACCAAAGAGAAGAAACCGCCCGGAGCACAGTTGAAAGGCTAAAGGCTATTACCCTTGAATGTAAGAAAATCACTGATCGCAGTGCCCATACCTATGAAAAACTCATGGAGAACCTGAAACTGAAGGAACTGGAGTCGTAGCTCCAAGAGGAAAAGTATCAATCCGAAAATATACAGGCGCAGTTGAAGTTCCTATCAGTTGTGGAAATAATGAAGTGCTCCCCAGAGCAACGCACTGCACAATAGTAGATCCATACTATATAGAGAAGAGTTATGGAAGTAACTTAGAGGATCCAAACCATACAAGATAAGGCCTATCAACTATTTACAAAGGTAGAAGGCCAAGGAGAATAGATATAGCAAGTTGTCACTATAGATGAACAACATCTAGAGGGACCTATCAACGATGCAGTCATCCACGAGTTCGGTGAACAAAAGAGATTTGATGACTACTCACATTCTAAATAATATCATCCTTAGAATGATGCTCCAAAGGCCATTTTAACATAAGTAAAATCCAAAACCCTAACCCCATAAGATGAAAATCCAAAAGGTTTGCGGGCCCTGATGGGGGTAGTTGATACGTCAACTTCCCGAGGGTATAACTTTTGCATACGATCTCTATTTGGGGCTCTCGATACACCGTTGGAAAGATATAACCGAGAATAACGAATTTCAACTGTAATAGGTTAGGGACTTAGGTAGTCACCTCGGCCCCAAATCCCCAAAAAATCTCGTTTAGGGCCTCAAAATGGCCCCGAAAGTTTGGAACATGAAAAACTATAGAAAAATTGCCAAGATGGAAAACTATTTTTTGAGCTGGGTGGCCATCCATATCCATCGTTGTAAAGGTCCAACCGAGAAGAATGATTTTTGACTAGACTAGGTTAGAGCCTTTGGCAGTCACCTGGGCCCCAAATCCCCAAAAAAAGTCGTTTAGGGCCTCAAAATGGCCCCGGAAGTTTGGAACCCGAAAAACTGCCAAAAAATTGCCAAGATGGAAAATTGTTTTTTGAGCCCGTGGAATAGGTGGGTGGTCATTGATATCCACCTAGATCAATCCTCCCTCCTTGGGAAGCAATGGTCTCCATTGTGTTGAGTTCCCGGGGGAGAAGGGTAAGTGTTTTCTAAATCTGAATCTTGGTGAGCTGCTTTCCTTACTGGAGAAGTTGCGTTGCTTAGCTTGTTAAAGGTTGTCACGAACCTATGGCTGGAAGGGTTGGACCTTTTTAAACAGTCTGGTTACATAAGATGATTGTGTACAGAAAGAATCATTTCACTTTGTTGTAATATTGTTGATCTGCTTCTATTGGATAGAAGGTGTTTGTACCAAGGCTCCAGTGGTTGCAGTGTCCTTCTATGCACCTTTTGAATAGATTGTGAAGAATTTGAATTTTGTAGTATGAGATACTACCTTGTGGCATTGTTTAGGTGGGAAAATAGTTGAATCTACCTATAGTATTTTGCAGAGATGACCCCACAGATATTTGCGTTGTGTTAGCTTCAAGTTTCTGTTATCTTTCTATGCAAAGTCTAGCTCCTTTGTCTTCAACCAACTTTTTATCTCTTCCTTTGTAGGATTACATGGTCTCAACATCCCCTTTTAGTTTTTCATTCTTTTTCCTTCTTGTCATTCGATCTCGTATTATTTTGACACGTCTTCCACATATCTCATATGTTCAATCCCATTTCCTTCCAATCAGGTGGCAACAAAACCATTTGTTGGTTTCTTTCCCTTCTATCTATCTACTCTTATTATTATTGAGGGATTATGATTCTCATTCTCATTGACCATTATAGATTAACCTCGGTAACCTAGAAGAAAACACAGTACATAGAGTACACTACGCAGTCTCACCCGAGATATCTCTATGGGTGGCTGCAATACTTAGGTTATTGGAACCTGGGATTGAGCAAGATTTGTGCTTATGCATCATACCCTCTATTCATTCCATTTAACCTCTAGTTGTAATATTCATTTTATGCATGCATGTAAAATAACAGATCTACTTAATAAATTCATTCATTAAACATTTATCAACTTATCAGAACTAAAGACACATTCATTCAGTCACATAACATAGTGTTACCATGGTTCACCCCCTCCTAGGCTACGTCCACAAAGATCTAGCTCTCAGGATTTTATTATACTTTTGAAGGTATCACACCATGCATGGTTATAGTCTTAGTCCCTCCTCTCTCACATAGTCTCCTCGATCCCTATGAGGTTGAATAGGTCACACCAAGCTCCTCATCCTACGATCAAACCCTTGGAATGGATTCACTCATGTCTTCTCTAGATCAACAACTTAATGACTTATACATCCCTTACAATTCCCTTCCTCTATGTCACTCTCTATGTCTCGTCTTTCTCAGTACACTGTGGTACTCAAGAGACATGAATAAACAGTGGCAGTCCAATGCTATTTTTCATACCAACTACAATCAGCTGAAGATATCCATACAGTCTGAGCCTCACATGAGTCTGAACACTCTGCACTGGTTCAGGCCTTTAATGAAGTTCAACATAGACCGACATTTTATTTACATCACAACGCACATCGACGAAAACAAACAATATCTTTAGTCCTACTATAAGTTGACGGAGGAGCACTTGGAGGACATCACAAAGGATTGGTCGGCGGACCTCCTTACTCCAGAAGACCTTGCGGAGATATCTAACATTGAAATCCTAGAAAAAGCACAGGACACACTCAAAACTAGCAGGACAAAGAATACATAAGAGGTTCAAGCATTAGACAACACATCGATGAAGACTAATTCCATATAACCAAAGCAAGGAAGTGATGGCGAAGAGTTGAATGAAAAAGATGTAAAATGAGGTTGATCCCCTGAAGAAGAGGAATGGTTCACCTCTGAAACCTTCCCCCCAGAAGAAATCGAAGGCCACCATGACCAAGATGGAAACCCTCCTCACCTCCAATGACTTTGACTTCCTCATAGAAGCCCTGCAAGATGATTCACTGAAAATAGAAGAGAAATAAGACGAAAAGAAAAAGGATATGTATGCTTGAATTGATATTGAACTCTGAGGGATACAATAGGCCCTACAGTATAGCCACACAATTTCCACTGCATCGAGAGAACCAGAATTGGGAGATGAGCCAACTCAACTCCACCGCCTAGACAATACAGTAGAATCTCACCTTCGACGAGCACCGGAAGAAATAGAGAAATCCACCTAGGCTTTGACACAAGTGCAAGGAGTACTCATAGAGAAACATAGTGTTGTAGAAAAGGAAAGTCTTTCTCTGCAAGGGAAATTTGATAAAGAAAAACCACAACTACAACATGAAAAGGAACAGTTTCTCATGGTGCAACTCAAAGTAAAAGAAGTGGTGAACAGAGAAATCAAGGCAGAAGACCAAGTTACACAACAGGTGAATGAGCTCGCAGAAGCCATCCAACAGCTACAAAAATTCATAGCATATTTGGAGCTACGTACTGTACCTAAGACCCCACAAGATGTAAGAGACCAAAGAGAAGAAACCGGCCGAAGCACAGTTGAAAGGATAAAGGATCTTACCCTAGAATGTAAGAAACTCATTGATCGTAGTGCCTAGACCTATGAAAAACTCATGGAGAACCTGGAACTAAAGGCACTAGAGTCGCAACTCCAAGAGGTGAAGTATCAAGCCAAAACGATATAGGCGCAACTGAAGTCTCTATGAGTTGTGGAAAGAATGAAGCGCTCCCAAGAGCAACGCACTACACAGTAGCAGATCCATACTATCTAGAGAAGAGTTATGGAAGTAACTTAGAGGCTCCAACCCATACAAGATAAGGCCTATCAACTATTTATAGAGGTAGAAGGCCAAGGAGGAGAGCTAGAGCAAGTTGTCACTACAAGTGAACAACATCTAGAGGGACCTATCAATGATGCAGTCATCCACGAGTTCTATTAATAAGAGGTCGTAGCACAAACAAAAATTGAAGCAGCTCGAGCCAATATCGAGGCATTTGAAGAAGAGCTAGTTAGACCAGAGTGACTCGAGACAAGTCACAAGTGAGTGTTGGGGGCTTATTGGCCCTTGACAAATTTTTGGGAGATCCTTGGTCAATCTTGACCTATTTTGGGACTTCGACAGCCTGTCGAAGAAGGAGCGCAAGATGAAGCGGATATTGTGGGATCTCAGCCCCTTTTTGGGTCCCTTTTAGGATTTGGGAATATGTAATGGGTATGGGATGTCAGCCCATGGGTTTACCCATGTTTATGCCTATTTTGTAAGGTATAAATAAGTAGCTAGGTGATATAAGTAAAGAGGTCATTAAGCTAAGTGCTAAGTGCAAGTATGGTTTGTAGATGCTTTGTGCATATTGTGATAAACTTGTAGAGCTAAGTTCAAGTGGTTGTAACAGACTGTGAAAGGCTTTGTGCTAGACCTAGTTCGGGAAACGAGGATGTGGAGAGATGTGCGCAGATCTCCTATCCTATGCGGAGTAGGGTTTTATGTCTTTGTCCATGTAGATGATTGATTGAAGATACTAAAGAAGAAGAGTTGGTGGACGTAGCCCTAGGGTGGGGGTGAACCACGTAAATACTGTGTTATTCTACTCTGTGCAATGTTATGATGTATTTATGTGTTATTTTCTAAGTGCTTGATATAGATAGATAGATAGATATGTTTATTCTTTGTGCTTATTATGAATCTAGATGTTAGATATGATATAGATAAATGTGCTTAGTTCTTGAATCTACCAAATCTGATCCATTTATTTATGTTAAGTGATTAGATACATTAGATCTGGGTGAATTATGTGATGCTCTGGTTTATCTGTGAAGTAGGTATTGGTTAAATAATAACGAACTGATAGTGCTAAGTGCTTTATTAAGTATTGTAATCACATAACTATGTCTCAGCTAAGGTTGCAGACACCTAAGTCCTGCAACCACCCTTGCCTCTACCTCGAGTGAGACTTCATCTGCTTTGAAGGTGTTTCCGAAAGGGTCGGTAGTTAGGGTTTTGTTGGTACATTGTTGTAGTGTTGAACCCTGGGTCTGCCCATGTGCCAACAAATGGTGTCATTGCTGGGACCAAAACTGTGATTGTTGGAAACCGAGGAAGAAGAAGCTTTGTGCAAAGATCCGACTTGAAAATGTGAAATCTCTGTGCGTAGATCTATTTCTCTAGTGCACAACACTCTACTTAGTTTGACAAGCTCTGTGCTAATGAAAAGAATTCTGATCTGAAGAAAAGAGGTAAGATCTGAAAGCTTTGTGCTTTGATAAAGGTAAGAATATTGAAAATCTCTAGATCTTAAATCTTTTTGCTCTGTAGAAGTAAGATAAGTGGAAATTTTTGTTTCAACAGTATGGATCTAGGTATGTTTGATAGATTTTATCCTAGATTGAAAAATAGGGTATTAATATATGAAAGAAGATTTGATATGAGTAGATCTGATAAGAATAGTGAAAAATATGTTATACCTATGCATAGAAAGAATGTTTGGACTAATAAGTGTATGGAGGACCCTAGAAAGAAATGTTTGCAAGTTAGATACCATGATCCTAGCGCACAGTGCATGAAAGGATATGGATCATTTAAAATAAATAGAGGATTAACATTTTGTTACAGTTGCAGAAGACCGAGACATCTTGATAAGGAATTTCATGGGAGAAGACCTAGTTGTCTTTGTTGTAAAGCTATCCACCATGAAGTATTGGAGTGTCCTAGAATAATTGCTAAGATTGAAGAAATGAACATGAGACAAGAAAACCCTAGGACAGATCCAGAAACAAAGATTATGACAGAACAGTAGAAATAATCATAAAAAATATTGCTACAGATGAAAGAAACCCTGAATGACCACTGACATGTCATATTATCAGAGATATTCAAAGAAAAAGAATGACTTGAAGCAATACTAGGAGACTTTTACATTGACTTTGTTCTATATGAGGAAACACAGGTGAATATCATGACAGAGAGAACTTGGGAAGCTATAGGGAGGCCTGCTATGATTCCTTCACTAGGAGGAATAGGACTATTCAAAGGAAATATGATAAACCTATGTGGAAACCTCACCTAGATACCTATGAATGCTAATGGAAATTCGACAGAGGAAGATTTTGAGATTATTAAATTTATTGAGAATAGTGCCCCATTTACCATGCTACTAGGAAAACCTTGGATTGAAATAAATCAGGCCAAAAGGCAAGAAGAAGAAAAAGTTTTAGAGAAGAAGAAGCAAGAGTTAAAAGAATTCATGACAAGAAGGATTGCACACTTGATTGAAGAAAAGAAGAACAGATCAAAGTTATTTAACACAAGAGACTCGTATGTCGAAGTTGCAAGAACACTAGAAGACCCATAGAATATTGAAGTACCTATTCCAGTTAAAGAAGAAGGATCACCCTCGAATCTTAGGAAAGAATCTCAACAACGCGAAGTAACTATGCTAGAAGAAGATAAGAATCAGAATGGACAAAGGCCTACCAAGACAAAGCTCACTGGGAAGAAGGATAGAAAGCTAGGTAAGAAGAGATCTAAGATCAACAAGTTGTAGAAGGTTCGAGAAGGAACCTCGCAGAAGGAAAATTTGCAACATTGGAGCTTCACCAGTATATCAGAACAGTGACACATGGCACTTTGCCATGGCGAAGAAATATATTCATTGGAGACATTATAACCATTAGACCAATGCTTCGAAAGGGTAGAAAGACATTTATGGAAAGACATCTCGCCATCCGACCATTGGGACTACGCCATAACGGACAGAACAAAGTTAATGAAGGCTTCATACCTGTTACAAGCGACCTATTGCCGATATACCTATTTATCCCATCGCGCCATGCACCGAGAACACTTTTTCCAACTGAGAGTTTGAGCCCGCAGACTAAGTTGATTTTTCATAGTGATCAACACACTCTTGCTCTTTATCCCATTACAGTGTCCAAGTTACTCCCCGAACCAGAGATTGTTAACCCTGAGTGCGTATGTCAGACGAATTTAGCATTGTAGAGAAAGTTCTTGAAGAAGTTTTGATCGAACTCATGACTGAAAGAGTCGTGTCTATGTCTATAGGTGTACAAGCATCGTCTACGAGAGGACTACCAACCTCTCTTCCCATTGCTCGCGGAGCCAAACCATCCTGACCGTTAGATGAAAAGAGAACCAAGCACAAGGATGATCTAGCGAATGCCAAATTGATCCCGACCATATTAACTGCCTATATTCCACCCCTGAGAAGTGCAGTAAATCGAGATAGCGTGCTAAGAGATTTTAAATACACCTTGGTTACGACGTACCTCCCGAAGGGGATACGCGCAGTTCGAGTAGACCAAGATAAGATTGCAGCGTTGAAGTTTAGTGACTTCAACCTTGGAGATCGAAAAGTGTATAACATGCTCGCCCCACATAAGTACCTGACCAGAACTAAGGGGAATAATTCAAAGATAATCCCCCAATCATGGACTATGAACCTCGCGAAGTCCACCCTGTTGAACATCATGAAGATTCCTCACTTCGGAAGACACCAAGAGGTGAATGCATGTGTCAAGTTGTTGCTTTATTGTTACCATGGTGTCTATTTGTGGCTAAACCATCATATAACAGTTGATCTGACGCTGATCAATTGGATCATAGGGTTGAGTATGCAAGGACCTAATCCAAAAGAGTTTTACCCTGGAAAATGCATGGATCGCACTCTAGCAAAGAAGATCAAGGACACTTATGGCGATGTCGAGAAGGGAACATGAGGCTACAAGGTATATGTTATCAAGAGTGGCACAATGTGCCTTGCCTATCATTTGATTGCAGGGAAGTTAGTATGGAAGAACCGACATACCCAAGTCATTGGTTTTGTAGTCGACCTCACAGGGAAGTGCACGGAAGGCCTTCATATGAACTGGGTGAAGTACTGGTGAACTAGTGGAAATCGACTACAGAGAAGCACAAGATCAAAGAAATGAATTTCATTTCAGCTGGCTCTTGATACTTATAAATTTAATTTCTTGGGAGATGCTAGAAGGTACAAACTTCTTGGACACTGAAACTTTTGAACCACTGGCCATGAAGTTCAATACACTGTGGTAATCAAGCGACATGAATAAAAAGTGTTAGTCCAATGTTGTTTTTCATACCTACTACAATCAGCTGAAGATAGCCATACATTCTGAGACTTGCATGACTCTGAACACTCTGCACCGGTTCAGGCCTTTGATGAAGTTCAACGCAGACTGACATTTTTATTTACATCACAACGCATGCTGATGAACACAAGCAACAAAGTTAGTCCCACTATAAGCTGACGAAGGAGAAATTGGAGGAGATCACAAAGGACTAGTTAGTCAACCTCTTTATTCCAGCAGACCCTCCAGAGATATATAACATCAATAACCCAGAAATAGCGCAGGACACACTCGGACCTAGTAGGACAAAGAAGACCGAAGAGGTCCAAGAATTAGATAGTGCATCCGTGAAGACTTATTCCATATCACCAGAGCAAGGAGGTGATGGCAAAGATTTCAATTACAAAGAATTCAAAGAGAAGCAAGGAGACGAGGTTGATCCCCTGAAGAAGAGGAACGGTTCTCCTCTAAAACCTTCCTCCTAGAAGAAATCAAAGGCCACCATGACCAAGATGCAGACCGTCTTCACCTCCAATGACTCCAACTTCCTCATAGCAGCCTTGCTATATGCTTCACTGCAAATAGCAGAGAAACAAGATGCAAAGTAAGAGGATATGTATGGTCGAATTGAGATTGAACTTCGAGGGTTACAGTAGGCCTTACAATCCAGCTGTACAGTCTCCACTATGCCAGGAGAACCAGAATTGGGAGATGAGCCAACTCAACTCCACCACCCAGCCGATACATCGAAGCTCCCCTTTGACGAGCATAGGAAGAAACAGAGCAAGCCATCCAAGGTCTGACACAATTACAAGGAGTATTGGTAGAGAAACATAGTGCTATAGAACAGGAAAATCTTTCTCTCCAAGAAAATTTTGATAAAAAAAAAGCACAGCTACAACAAGAAAAGGAACAGTTTCTCACGAAGCAACTTGAAGTAAAAGAAGCGGTCAACAGAGCACTTCACTCTGTGACAGTCTTAGAAATCAAGGCAGAAGACCGAGTTATAGAGAAGGTGAGCCATCTTGCAGAATCCATCCATTAGCTACAAGAATGCATAGAATATTTGGAGCTATGCATTGTACCTGATACCCCACAAGATGTAAGAGACCAAAGAGAAGAAATTGCCTGGAGCGAAGTTGAAAGGCTAAAGGATATTACCCTGGAATGTAAGTAACTCACTGATCATAGTGCCTAGACCTATGAACAAATCATGAAGAACCCAAAACTGAAGGCACTGGATTCACAACTCCAATAGGTGAAGTATCAAGGTGAAAAGATACAGGCGCAGTTGAAGTCCCTATGAGCTTTGGAAATAATGAAGCGCTCCCAAGAGAAATGCACTGCACAACAATAGATCCATACTATCCAGATCAAATTTATGGAAGTAACTCAGAGGCTCCAACCCATACAAGATAAGGCCTATCAACTATTTATAGAGGTAGAAGGCCAAGGAGAAGAGATAAATCAGGTTGTCACTACAGTTGAACAACGTCTAGATGGACCTATCAACGATGCAGTCATCCATGCGTTCGTTGAACAAGAGGTCATAGCACAGCAGCAAGTCGAATAATCTTGAGCCAAACTTGAGGCATTCGAAGCAGAGCTAGTCAGACCAGAGTGACTCGGGATGAGTCACAGGTGAGTTTTGGGAGCCTCTTGGCCCTTGACCAAGTTTTGGGAGATCCTTGGTCAAGTTTGACCTATTTTGGGACTTTGATAGCCTATCGAAGGTAGAGCACAAGACAAAGTAGATATCGCGGGACCTCGGCCCCTTTTTGGGTCCTTTTTGTGATTTGGGAATATGTAATGGGTATGGGATGTCATCCCATGGGTTTACCCATGTTTAGGCATATGTTGTAAAGTAGAAATAAGTAGCTAGGGGACATAAGTAAAGAGTTCTATAAGATAAGTGCTAAGTGAAAGTATGGCTTGTATATGCTCTATGCATATTGTGACAAACTTGTAGAGATAAGTGCAAGTGGTTGTAATGGACTGTGAAAGGATTTGTGCTAGACCTAGCTCAGGGAAGGAGGATCTAGAGAGATGCACATAGATCTCCTATCCTATGCGGAGTAGGATATTTATGGAATTTTTCATGTAGATGACTGATTGAAGCTAATAAAGAAGAAGAGTTGGTGGGCATAGCCCCAGGGTGGGGTTGAACCACGTAAATACTATGTTATTCTTCTATATGTGATGTTCTAATGTATTTATGTGTTATTTGATAAGTGATTGATATAGATAGATAGATAGATATGTTTGTTCTTTGTGCTTATGATGAATTTGGATGTTAGATATGATATAGGTGAATGTGCTTAGTGCTTGAACCTGTCATATCCGATCCATTTATTTATGCTAAGTGCATAGATACATTAGATCTAGGTGAATACTACGATGCTCTATTTTATCTACGAAGTAGATATTACTTAAATAATAATGAACTGACGGTTCTAAGATCTTTATTAAGTATTGTAATCATAGATCTTTATCCCAGCTAAGGTTGAAGACACCTAAGTCCTGCAACCACCCCTACCTCTACCTCAAGTGAGATATCATCTGCTTCGTAGGTGTTGCCAAAATGGCCGGTAGTTAGGGTTTTTTTGGTGCGTTGTTGTAGTGTTGAATGTTGGATCTGCCCCTGTGCCAACGGGCCCTCAACACTCACCTGTGACTCGTCCCAAGTCACTCAGGTCCAGACAATGCTTCCTTGAAAGCCTCGAGCTTAACTCTAGTTTCCTCCACTTGTTGCTTCACCTAAGCCTCCTGCTCAGTGAGCTCCTGGATCATCTACTCTGTAACAGGCCCTTTCAGGCATTGTTCTACTGCTATAACCACTTGATCTAGTTGTGAGCCATGTCCATCAATATCCTCAAAGACCTTGCAAGCTTCATCCTGCATAGGTTGTAGCTTCTATGTTACTTACATTTCCTTACCCTGGAGGGAAGTGATCTATTTATGTATTGTGGGTTTCTCCTGGGATCTCTTCATTCTTTCTACTACAATGAGAAGCTTCATCTGCGCCTGCACCAAAAATTCTTGTTGTTGCACCTTCTGTAATTGCGCTTCCAACTTCCTTAGCTATGGATCCTCAACAAGGCGTTCATATGTCTGGGCACTTCTATAACTTAATTGTTTACATTTCGAGGTGAGGGATCTTATTCTTACTACTATTTTTTTAGCGGTCTCCTCCCTCTGGTCACCAACCTCATGCAGGGTGATCGATACTATTTGGGCCTCCAATTCGGTTATCCTAGCCTGAAGTTGTTGGAATGTCTCAGTGAGCTTCACTACTTGAGCTTCGATTGGCTCTTTCTCCTCCAATGCCAAGCCTGGCATAGAGTGACATGCTTTACTTACCTCTTGTTTGACCATGGCCCACTCTATGAGAAGCTACTCCTTTTCCTTCTGTAGCTGAGTTTTTCCTCTGGAAACTTCACCTGAAGCTCTGCTTTGTTTCTTTAATGGGAAACTACATTGTCCTGCACTACTCGTAATTATATTAGGACTTCCCCTTTTTCCCTTTTCAAGGCTTCTATAGTCTTCTCCTTCTCTTCCTTAGATCTCTAAAATTGAGCTTCTATTGCATCTAACAGCCTTCTCAACTGGGTTGGTTCATCCCCCAATTCTGTAGTCTATGATGAGGGATGTGTAGACAGTGTAGTAGGTATTGCATAGACCAAGTTAGAAACTTGTTTCACTTCCTTCAATTCTCTCTCAATTATTCCGTATAACTCCTCCTGCTTCTCTCCATATATCTGCAACATGTCTTCAGAGGCATCCTCCATAGATCTATGGACCAAACTGATATCATCATCCATGAGGGTGGCTTCCAACTAGGGTTTATTAGCATGCATATTCTTCCTTTTTGAGGGTTTATTCAGAGAAACCTTCCTCTTTTGCGGTGTCACTATCCCAATGGGGGGATCCTCAAGTGGAGGGGTGGTAACTTCGCCTCCTCCTTTCTCTTCTTATCCTTCATCTCCTCCTTCGTGTCCTTTTGCTTCGTCTTCTCCTCCTCCTGGTGAGCCAGACCCATTATCTTTAGAAGCATTGTCCTCTTCATTACTCTCTATATCCTAGAATTCATCCTTCTTTTTCTTCTTCATCGTCCCACTGGATTGTCTGACATGTTCAACTCGGGTAACTATGGGGATTCCTATGGTGTTAGTGTCGGATAATTCTGCATTGGCGATAGGTACAAGAAATTCCTCTAGCCACTCCTTTGTGATATGATCCATATCATCATCCTTCGTCTTGTATTATGACTATAATTCTTCTTGGTTCTCATCTCTATGTGCGGTTATGTAGATGAAATGAGGATCAGTGTGGAACTTTTCTATTGGTCGGTACTAGTGCAGGTTGTGCGGTGTCATGCCCGAAAATGATTCAATGGCGATCTTTAACTATTTGTAGCATCCATGAAACACAACATTGGACTCCCACTGCTTCTTCATGATGTTGGTGTACCATAGGGTGGAAAACTGAGCATCCAACGAATTTGAGGGTTCGATCTCTGGAAAAGTTTCTCCTTCAGGAATTTTTCAAGTGAAAAATGTGATCAAAATGATTAGCCAACTGTAATGGAATTTGTATCCCAAGTCTTGGGCTTCACAAAAATCCTTCTCTATCTCATTGACTAGGTAGTTCACCCAATTCATCTGTATTCCCTCCATAGACTTTCCTACGAGGTCCACCACAAACCCGATGACATGTGTGGGGCGGTTCTTCCTTACTATCTTGCTAGATAGGAGTTGGCAAGAGAGGCATAGACCACCATCCTGTATAGAGGCTACCTTGTAACCTCGCTTTCCTTTCTTTACCTATCCATAAGCTCCCTTGACACGTTGTGCCAGAGATCGGTCTAAGGTCTTCCCTAGATAAAATTGTTGAGGGTCAGGACCCTTCACACTTAAGCTTGTGATCCGGTGGATCAATGCCAAATCCACAATAATCCTTCTGTCAAGACACAGGTATCTGCCATGATATCATGAAAGGAGGAGTTTAACGCAAGCGTTAACCTCCTGGTGGTGGCCAAAATGTGGGATCTTCATCACATTCAACACAGTAAACTACGCTTACCCCTTAATCCATGCTTGTGAGACAAGGTGAGGTTTCTTCCCGGTTGTCTTCGTGAAATATTGGTGAGGAGCCAACATGGCGTAGTTCTTCCAATCTCCTAAGTTGAAGTCATTTTTCTTCAACAAGGGGATCTGTCCTAACTGACTCCCGACTATGTGAATAACTTTCAGAATGTATGTAGTAAAAACAGAGTACTTAAAGTCATGAGGGATGTTGTCATGGTTAACAACGCTAGCCAAAGGTGGAATGTATTCAGGTAGGATCGATGGAATCTACTTCACATTATTCAAATCATTGTGGTGATTACTTCTCTATTCAGTGGCAAGGTTGACATGGTTAGAACGACGTCCAGTCAAAGGGGAAGCCTCTAGCCCCCTAGTCAACGATTCCTGGATAGCTTCGGATATCGATCTGTCATCCATTAGCTTCTTAAGAACTTCCTTGACAAAATTCTTTAATTCACTAGGTTTTCCCGACATTCTATCTTTTAACAGACATGAGGTGTAGAAAAACGGACATGCAAGGTCTAGTTCCAGATAACACATCTCGACACTTAGACAATTATCTTCTTAGCTCAATCAATCATAGGTAGAAAAACGTGGTCCCAGCGCAGCGACCGACGATTTAAATAAGCGAGGCATCGTGACATATATTCCAATGGCCAAGAAATGCATCCATCAATGTAAAATTGTTTGTTATGGCGCAGTATCAACATCCAAAAGTGGTCCATAAGCCCATAAATGGGTTTTCTAACCATTCTGGATCGTCATTCTAACAGTTAGGGTGCGTCCAAGGGTCATCTAATGTTTCCAAGGAAAAGTTCCATTATGCACGGACCTGTTGTTCTAGTGAGGTTCAAGTCCTGCGAACCTGCCTCCTGCGAGGTTCCAATCCGCGAAGTTCTCCATCTAATTTATGTAACTTCTTGTAGATTTTCCATTATAGATTTATTTTTATTGAGTGTCCTTGCCTTTTTTCCTATTATCTAAGTCTCTCTAACTATTTCTGGAATCCTCTTTCCATTTTTATTCTTATCTTCCCCTAGCGCAGAGGCTTCTCACTGTTGAGGTGCCCTCAAGGATTCTGAAGTTAATATCCCTTTTCTTAACACTTTCTGAGTGGGCATACTTCTTTCGTGAATAGATATGTTCTTCAAACCTTCTTGCATTCTTTCAACATTGATATTCAATTCTCTTTATTTCTTTCCCTCCTATTTTGTTACTTTGTTCTGTTGCTTCGACTTATCCTCTTGTTCTTCTATTAGTTGGTATATTTTCCTACCTATAAAATCCTTTAATTCTTTCTTTTTCCTTTCTATAGCTTCTTCCTCTACTTTCCTTCTAATGTGATCCTTCTCAATCCAAGTCTTACCTAAAAATAGTGGGAAGGGGATGTTGTCCCCAAAAAACCTAATGACTTCAAATTCTTATTCAGTCGATG
>ML802326.1:158246-183499 GCA_009831015.1 Picea engelmannii
CTATCTACAATCCATCTACTCTATTTAGCATGGCTATATGCAACATCCAAATTTTTGGGAACAACAGGCCTTGTGAAGACAAAGTTTCAAATGATCAAAGGATTTGTTCTACTAAAATAATTGAGGTAAATATTATTTCTATCACTA
The DNA here is from genome assembly GCA_009831015.1 of Picea engelmannii. Taxonomy (NCBI): domain Eukaryota; kingdom Viridiplantae; phylum Streptophyta; class Pinopsida; order Pinales; family Pinaceae; genus Picea; species Picea engelmannii. Next base: position 158,394 of record ML802326.1, read on the forward strand.
GTTTTATTTTATAAACTTGAAAATTGGAAACAATCCATATATAAACTGACTATATACTCCATTTACCTTTACCCCTATCAATATTCTTCATTTTCCTTCTCATTGTCCATAATCTCCACCTATTTTATTTCCTATTCAATAACTTTCATTTGGTTTAAAAATAAAAATTTCATCCTTGTTCCTTATCATTACCAATATGAGGATCATTTAAGGCTAATAGACTAAAGTTTTTTCTTTTTTTTTACATGTGGTTCACAACACTGAAGACTAGTACTAATTATGTCCACACCCCCCCCCCCAAAAAAAAAAATTTGCGAGAGAACGTGGGGAGGCCGAGCATTTTCATAATATTGGGGGCTCAACATCAAGAGAATCATATAGACGCATTTAAGGGCATCACATGTCACTTACAAGAAATTGAACCTTGGTGGGGAGGGTAGAAACCATTCCTTCCAACCACCCAAGATACATTCAATGGACATAATAGATTAATGTTGTCAATATGAGTTAAAATATAAAATAAAATGGATATCTAAGGTCTTGACCTATGTATATTTGACCTTAAAATGTTTGAATTACAACCTATTTTCCACATTTCTTTCACAATCCTATGCGAAAAATAATTAAAAGAGATTGAACTATTTTATTACTACAACAATCCTCAATTAATTTTTTATTTAAAATACCTTAAACATATCTTCAACATTTGCTACAAAATCGGAAATCTTGTAGCAATTGTAGTCATGATATCATACGTATGAATAATGTAATCATAAAACAATTGGTTTAATATCAATGTTGATTGGTGATCCTTGTTACCATTTCATCATAACGATCAAATAAAATAACTAGTGTGCAACAGAATAGAGTATTCTTTGTGAGAGTGTGCATTGTCAAAACTTGTGAAGATGGGATTACCAAAGAAATCTAATTCAACAAAGGTCATTTATACAAGAAAAAACAATGATGACACCTCAACCTTCCATCACAATTTTCCATCAATGCATTTACCACCATAATTATAATGAGGATAAATTAATGGAGTATTCATATCACATTATTCAAAATAGGTCTTGATGATGATTTGATCGTATCTTGAAATATAGGAAATGATTATCCAAGATGTTTGGTGGAGAGATGCATTAGATGATATACTACATACCCCATAAATATCCAATACCGAGAACATGATTTGTGAGAAATAAGGTATGCACCAAACCTATAACAACTTGGTCAAAGGGAAAAGTAATAAAGATACAATATTGGGATGATCCTGTAGTAATATGAAAAATGAATCGAGGGTTTCAAAATTTCGAATTAGATCACATGAGGATCACATAGTAATTGCATTATCATATTATAGATATGAGCCTAATGATGAATCTATAGAGGAGGCCGAGGATGAATGCAAAGAGGTGACATAGGGTAATTCCACATAAATGATAAAAATGAATATATGCCTAATATTGATGATACAAAGAAGGCACTTGAGGTAAAATTCATGGATTATTTTGGAAAAAAAATACAAAAGAATTTGAAAAATATATGCTTGTTCATTCATTAGAATAAACAACACTTGGAGGAAGTATGGATGCAACCATCCAACCATGGATTGATAGTGAACAAAGAAAGAAAAGGAAAGGCATGACTCCTATCTTTCCTTCATTCAAAACTTATAATCTTGGTTATTTGAAGATATTCTAGGAGAATATGAGATTGAAAATGAAAATAAAAGGTTGAAAATAAAGTTAGAAAATTAAAGAGAGATAGAAGTCACATGATAAATACTTTGTTACCAACAATAGAAACAGAGGAAAAACCACTCAAGAAAATTGATGAAGGAGATATGGTAAATATTGAACAAATCATAAACAACATCCTTGATGATATTTTGACCACTACATATGCCTTCCTTCAACTAAAACCAAACTTTCCTAGGTGGATAATGTAAGATCATATCTTTGATATAGGGGTTATTGTTTGAGAGAGACATCAAAAAGTCATCAATAAAATAAAAAATAAGCGGTTTTCTCTCTACCTCACTTATGAAAATAGGTGGAAAAGAAAAACCAATATGTACAAAGATAAATTACATGAGATAGAGAAAAAGATACAAGATTATTTCTCTTTGGGATTATTGATCCAGGTGGATATCAGTGGCCACCCACCTATTCCACGAGCTTGACAAACAATTTTCCATCTTGGCAGGTTTTTGGCACTTTTTTAGGCTCCAAACTTTCGGGGCCGTTTTGAGGCCCTAAACGAGGTTTTTTCAGGATTTGGGGCCCAAGTGATTTTTTAAGGCACTAACCTGTGATATTTAAAAATCGTTCTTTTCGGTTGGACCTTTCCAATGGTGTATCGAGCACCCAAAACAGAGATCATATTCAAAAGTTACGGCCCCGGGAAGTTGACGTATCAACTACCCCCATCGAGGCCTGCAAACTTTTTGTCTTTTCATCTTCCAGGGTTAGGGTTTTGGATTCTACTTATGTTAAAAAATCCTTTGGAGCCTCATTGTAATGATGATCTTATTGTGAATGCGAGTATCCGCCACATATCTTCTCAAAGATAAACTGCCACCATTCTAGCGAGTCTTTCACCTTGTATTTTTACAGTCTTTGTACATTTTCGCTCATTAATAAAAAATTGTGTATTACTATATCTATGTGTTTATGGTTTCATCTCTGCTACATTTATGTTATATTACTAGAAATCCGAGATATCTCTGTACATTTATTTAGTATATCTCCACTCTCATTTCATGCCAAAAATAATCTGGATAAGTGGTATCAGAGCAGCCTGCTCTTGATCGTTTTTCAGTTCATGTCCCCGACGAGGTCCGAGTATAGAAAGTTGGGTCTCAATCTTGTCTCGAGGTAAACCACTCTCACACACCCAAGAAACCCTCCATGGAAGAAGAAAATAAAAATTAAGGAGCCAAAGATTCTATAAATTTGTTGCTTGAGCAAGCTGTCATGCGATAGAGGGACGAAATGATGGATAATTTTTCCCACATCCTTCAATGCCCATCGATAAAAACCGACGCGTCTTCATCAAGAGACCACTTTGGAGGCACCTCGCATTTCAAGGTACAAGTTAATTTTTATATTCCCGTATTTGAAGGACAAATAGATGCAGATTCCCTAGACAAATGGTTAAATTTTCTATATGGTTATTTATCTGTTCATAATTTCTTTGACAGGGAAAATATCACCTTCGCACTGCTTAAGGATCTCCCCCATGTCAAACATTGGTGGGAAGCTTACTAGGAGAAAATTTCCACAAAGGAGTCTAGAATATATGGGGCCAAGCCCACTTGGTATTTTTTTGTGGATGCGGTAAAGGAAAAATATTACCCTATTGGAAACTATGAAGACCAGTACATGTGATTTCCACAAAAGACCCTGGCACAACATCGATGAATGTCGCTCAAAATAGTCATTGGTGGCCAAGATCAAAGACAAGGAGTTGAACCTTGATTTAGAATATGATTATGAAAATACTAATAGAAGACAGATCATCGACGTAGATCCCACTAGTATTGTCACAACCACAACAATTCAACTAGAAGAACCAACAGATACTGAAGAGGGGGATATTATTTTTCATTCACATATGTGGGTGAAGGGGAATTCACTGCATTTTATTGTTGATAGCAAAATCCAGAAGAACGTCATCTCAGCAGAGGTCTTCAAACAATTGGGATTGTCGACAACACTGCACCCGTAACCATACAAAATCGGGTAGCTTCACCAAGGAGGAGATATCCGTGTCAGCTAGTAGTGTCGATTGTCCTACGACATCCAACCATTCAAGGATGAGGTATTATGTGATGTTTCCCCATTGGATTTCTATGATGTTCTCTTGGGCCAACCATATATGTGTAAGCTCCATGTTGTTTATGAGTCTCAACCCCGTAGTGTCACTGTTACTTTGGGGGGGTCATCTCTACAAAATACCAGAGATAGATTCAACTATTTTCCCACCTAAACAATCCCACGAGGTATTATCTCATACTACAATATTCAAATTCTTCACAATCTGTTCAAAAGCTGCATAGATGGACACTGCAACCATTGGAGCCTTGGTACAAACACCTTCTATCCAACAAAAGCAGATCAACAATATTACAACAAAGTGCAACGATTCTTTCCACACACAATCATCTCATGTAACCAGACTGGTTAAAAAGGTCCAACCCTTCCAGCCACAGGTTCATGACAGCCTTCAACAAGCTAATCAACGCAACTTCTCCAGTAAAGAAAGCAACTCACCAAGATTTAGATTTAGCAAACACTTCCCCTTCTCCCCTGGGAACTCAACACAATGGATACCATTGCTTCCCAAGGAGGGAGGATTGATCAAGGTGGATATCAATGACCATCCACCTATTCCACGGGCTCAAAAAACAATTTTCCATCTTGGCAGTTTTTTGACAGTTTTTTGGGTTCCAAACTTGTGGGGCCGTTTTGAGGCCCTAAATGAGGTTTTTTGGGGATTTGGGGCCCAGGTGACTGCCAAAGGCCCTAATCTAGTCTAGTCGAAAATCGTTCTTCTCGGTTAGACATTTTCAATGGTGGATATCGATGGCCACCCACCTATTCCATAGGCTCAAAAAATAGTTTTCCATCTTGGCAATGTTTCTGTAGTTTTTTGGGTTCCAAACTTCTGGGGACATTTTCAGGCCCTAAACGAGGTTTTTTGAGGATTTAGGGCCCAAGTGACTACCTAAGTCCTTAACCTAGTATAGTCGAAAACCATTATTCTCGGTTAGACCTTTCCAACGATGTATCGAGCACCCCAAATAGAGATCGTATGCAAAAGTTATGCCCTCGGGAAGTTAACGTATCAACTACCCCCATCGAGGCCCGCAAACCTTTTGGATTTTCATCTTATGGGGTTAGGGTTTTGGATTTTACTTATGTTAAAAGGGCCTTTGGAGGCTCATTGTAACGATGATATTATTTTGAATGTGAGTAGCCATCACATCTCTTCTCATAGATAAGATGCCACCATTCTAGCGAGTCTTTCACTCTGAATTTTATAGTCTTTGTACATTTTCGCTCATTAATAGAAAATTGTGTATTACTGTATCTCTGTGTTTATGGTTGCATCTCTGATACATTTCTTTTATATTATTGGATATCCAATATATATCTGTACATTTATTTATTATTGGCCCTTGACCAAGTTTTGGGGAAACTTTGGTCAACTTTGACCCACTTTTGGAATTCGACATGTTGGTCGAGGAAGGAGTGACCAGGTGGAGTTGAGATCATGGATCTCACCAATTTTGAGGGTTAAGTGGACCCAGTAAAGGGTCCTCTATGTTTTTTGTAATGGGTTTATGGGATGTCGACCCATGGGGTTTTCCCATGATTAGGCCTTATTGTAAGGGGTTGTAAAATATAAATAAGTAAGTATGTATTGTAGAAAGAGTTAGCGAAGTGAATATAGTTATGTGTGAACAAAGTTTATTTGTGCAAAGGAATGTATGTGTGTTAAGGATTTGTGCTCGATTGAGAGTTGGCTATGTGCCTTGACCTATTTTTGGAAGAAGGATATGATGCTTAGTGCACAGATCTCCTATTTGGTGCAAAGCTCGACTCTGTGTCTTAGTGCACATGAGTGAATGAATGTAATATTTTAATGAATAATAAAGAGGTGAAGCAGTTGGTGGATGTAGCCCCAAACTCGGGTTAACCATGTATATCTGGCGTCTCTAGTTAACTAAGCAGAGGTGTTAGCTACGTTATGAATCTACTTAGTGATTGATTATGATGTATAATATATAGATCTCTGGTTACTTAAATGATTTACTTGTCTTAAGGGTAAATAAATGCTAGATCTAATTTATCATGCTAAGTTCAGATGGTATATAATCAGTCATTGCTACTGCATTGGTCTATATTTGATTATTCTTTGTGATGTTGAGAAAATAATGCAAGTCAATTTCTAAGCGTTAACATAATAATATGTGAAGTGTTACTATCACAGATCTGTGTCCCATCTTGGTTAGAGACACCTGTTTCCTGTAACCCCCCCTCTTGTACATCGGGTGAGACTTCTCCTACTTCGTAGGTGTTTCCAAAAGGGTCGGTAGTTGGGGTTTTGTTGGTGCATTGTTAAGCATTGAAAACTGGGTCTGCCCCTGTGCTAACGAAAGGTTTCGTTTTCGGGACCTGAAACTGTGATTGCTGGGAATTGAAGTAAAGAAAAAGAGAATATTTGTGCATAGATCTACTGCTAAAGTGTGTAGTACTCTACTTGACTTGTGAAGCTTTTTGCTAAGAAAGTAAGCTGATCTAAATAAAAGAGGTAAGATCCTAAAGAAGCAAGCCTTGTTCTTTGGAAAGATAAAGATAAGTGAAACTTTTTGTTTTGAAAGCATGAACTTTTATAAACCTAAATTGCACCATACATGCTTACCTAGCATCAGGCCAACTCATATCCCTTCCTTGCCAAAACTATGCTGAACAAACTCTTGAAAATCCTCTTGGTTCAAGGTACACGTGCCCTAACCCACTACTGCACGCGTGTGAATGCTGGCAGGCCTACTACAACCCGTGTTTACCTAAAAAAACACAAAAATAGGAAATTTATCGATGGGACAAAAATCTATGGGTCATTTAACTGAAACTCCCAGCCATGCATGGTCGAGAGTTCGTCCAAAACCCTAGCTCCTTCTAGCCTATAAAATAAGGGGTAGGGGTACCATTTGGAGGAGAGGAAATTTATAGCGAAGAAACTCTGCCCATTTGTCGAATCCATTGTCCCAACCCTTTAGCCTTTCCTCAAGCCTAAGGAGAATTAATGCAAAGAAGTTGGAGGACAAAAGAAGAGGAGGAGCCTAGGATCAGGATCAAGGAGCGGTGGTCGGTCTCGACTTTGATTGTGAGTTGATTCATTTTGAAAATAATAAAAGAATACTTTTCTTGTCCCAATGCATGAGTTATATATGATTTGTGTAATTTATGCTTAATTTCTAACCCTCAAGTAGAAAAGTAGCATGCATGCATAGTGTTTTGTCTTGATTGCAGGTTAACTTTGGAAGGAGCAGCGCAAGTAAGAGGACAAAGCGCAATGGAGGATCTACACCAAACATCATTAAAAATGTTAGTAGTTCCTTTCCATGCATGTATCGTGAAAGAGGGGTTTAAGTTTTGGGTGGTAGGTTAAAAATTCATTTATTTACGGTCAAAATATGCATGCAATTCTGACCCTAGTTTGCTCGTCCGTAGGGTATTTTTCGCTAACTCATGCATTGGGACGGGAAAAGTATTCTTTTATTATTTTCAAAATGAATCAACTCACAATCAAAGTCGAGACCGGCCACCGCTCCTTGATCCTGATCTTGGGCTCCTCCTCTTCTTTTGTCCTCCAACTGCTTTGTGTTAATTCTCCTTAGGCTTGTGGAAAGGCTAAAGGGTTGGGACAATGGATTCGGGAAATGGGCAGAGTTTCTTTGCTATAATTTTCCTCTCCTCCAAATGGTACCCCTACCCCTTCTTTTATAGGCTAGAAGGAGCTAGGGTTTTGGACGAACTCTCGGCCATGCATGGCCGAGAGTTTCACTTAACTGACCCATAGCCTTTCTATCCTATTGGCAATTTTCCTATTTTTGTGTTTTGTTAGGTAAACGCGGGCTGTAGTAGGCCTGCTAGTGTTCACACACGTGCGGTAGTGGGTTAGGGCGCATGTACCTTGACCCAAGAGGATTTTCAAGAGTTTGTTCAGCATATTTTTGGCAATGAAGGGATATGAGTTGGCCTGATGCCAGGTAAGCATGTGTGGTGAAATTTAGGGTTATAACATGAACGTAAGTATGTTTAATAGATTATGTCCTATTCTGAAGGCTAGGGAACAATTAAAAGAAAGAGTTGATTTGAGTAAATTTAATGGAAATGAAGAAAGATATGTTATTCCTATGCATAGAGAGAGTTTTTGGACTAATAAGTGTATGCAAGAACCTAGATTTTTTTTTTACAGATTGTAGGTCCAACACTATGATCCTAGGGGAAGTGCACAGTACAGAAAATGATGGGGAACATTTAAAATAAAAAGAGGATTGACATTGTGTTATACTTCAGAAGGTTGGGACATCTTGCTAAGGAATTTTCTAAGGTAGGCCCTATTTTTCTTTGTTGTAAGGTTATTGTTCATGAGGTTGAAGATTGTCCAATGATTATTGCTAAGGAATGAACATAAGACAAGAAAACTATGAAGAAATTCAAGAGACTAAGGACATGATAGAGAGTCATAAAGAGAAAAGGCCAGAGGAAGTATGAACTACATTATTACAGTTGAAAGAAACAATGGATGTTCATAAAAATGTTAGTTTACCATAAATCCCGAAAGAAAAACAACGCATAAGTGCAAGAATAGAAGACTTCAACATAGACTATGTCTTCAATGAAGAAACACAAGTGAATACTATGACATAAGAAACTTGGGAAATTCTGGGAAAGAATATTGTGGCATCTTTGTTGGTAAGGATAGGATTGTTTAAGGGAAAAATGATAACCTTATGTGGAAGAGTTACTAATGTACCTATTATTGTTCATGGATCATCGACTGAATAAGAATTTGAAGTCATTAGGTTTTTTGGGGACAACATCCCCTTCCCACTATTTTTAGGTAAGACTTGGATTGAGAAGGATCACATTAGAAGGAAAGTAGAGGAAGAAGCTATAGAAAGGAAAAAGAAAGAATTAAAGGATTTTATAGGTAGGAAAATATACCAACTAATAGAAGAACAAGAGGATAAGTCGAAGCAACAGAACAAAGTAACAAAATAGGAGGGAAAGAAATAAAGAGAATTGAATATCAATGTTGAAAGAATGCAAGAAGGTTTGAAGAACATATCTATTCACGAAAGAAGTATGCCCACTCAGAAAGTGTTAAGAAAAGGGATATTAACTTCAGAATCCTTGAGGGCACCTCAACAGTGAGAAGCCTCTGCGCTAGGGGAAGATAAGAATAAAAATGGAAAGAGGATTCCAGAAATAGTTAGAGAGACTTAGATAATAGGAAAAAAGGCAAGGACACTCAATAAAAATAAATCTATAATGGAAAATCTACAAGAAGTTACATAAATTAGATGGAGAACTTCGCGGATTGGAACCTCGCAGGAGGCAGGTTCGCAGGACTTGAACCTCACTAGAACAACAGGTCCGTGCATAATGGAACTTTTCCTTGGAAACATTAGATGACCCTTGGACGCACCCTAACTGTTAGAATGACGATCCAGAATGGTTAGAAAACCCATTTATGGGCTTATGGACCACTTTTGGATGTTGATACTGCGCCATAACAAACAATTTTACATTGATGGATGCATTTCTTGGCCATTGGAATATATGTCACGATGCCTCGCTTATTTAAATCGTCGGTCGCTGCGCTGGGACCACGTTTTTCTACCTATGATTGATTGAGCTAAGAAGATAATTGTCTAAGTGTCGAGATGTGTTATCTGGAACTAGACCTTGCATGTCCGTTTTTCTACACCTCATGTCTGTTAAAAGATAGAATGTCGGGAAAACCTAGTGAATTAAAGAATTTTGTCAAGGAAGTTCTTAAGAAGCTAATGGATGACAGATCGATATCCGAAGCTATCCAGGAATCGTTGACTAGGGGGCTAGAGGCTTCCCCTTTGACTGGACGTCGTTCTAACCATGTCAACCTTGCCACTGAATAGAGAAGTAATCACCACAATGATTTGAATAATGTGAAGTAGATTCCATCGATCCTACCTGAATACATTCCACCTTTGGCTAGCGTTGTTAACCATGACAACATCCCTCATGACTTTAAGTACTCTGTTTTTACTACATACATTCTGAAAGTTATTCACATAGTCGGGAGTCAGTTAGGACAGATCCCCTTGTTGAAGAAAAATGACTTCAACTTAGGAGATTGGAAGAACTACGCCATGTTGGCTCCTCACCAATATTTCACGAAGACAACCGGGAAGAAACCTCACCTTGTCTCACAAGCATGGATTAAGGGGTAAGCGTAGTTTACTGTGTTGAATGTGATGAAGATCCCACATTTTGGCCACCACCAGGAGGTTAACGCTTGCGTTAAACTCCTCCTTTCATGATATCATGGCAGATACCTGTGTCTTGACAGAAGGATTATTGTGGATTTGGCATTGATCCACCGGATCACAAGCTTAAGTGTGAAGGGTCCTGACCCTCAACAATTTTATCTAGGGAAGACCTTAGACCGATCTCTGGCACAACGTGTCAAGGGAGCTTATGGATAGGTAAAGAAAGGAAAGCGAGGTTACAAGGTAGCCTCTATACAGGATGGTGGTCTATGCCTCTCTTGCCAACTCCTATCTAGCAAGATAGTAAGGAAGAACCGCCCCACACATGTCATCGGGTTTGTGGTGGACCTCGTAGGAAAGTCTATGGAGGGAATACAGATGAATTGGGTGAACTACCTAGTCAATGAGATAGAGAAGGATTTTTGTGAAGCCCAAGACTTGGGATACAAATTCCATTACAGTTGGCTAATCATTTTGATCACATTTTTCACTTGAAAAATTCCTGAAGGAGAAACTTTTCCAGAGATCGAACCCTCAAATTCGTTGGATGCTCAGTTTTCCACCCTATGGTACACCAACATCATGAAGAAGCAGTGGGAGTCCAATGTTGTGTTTCATGGATGCTACAAATAGTTAAAGATCGCCATTGAATCATTTTCGGGCATGACACCGCACAACCTGCACTAGTACCGACCAATAGAAAAGTTCCACACTGATCCTCATTTCATCTACATAACCGCACATAGAGATGAGAACCAAGAAGAATTATAGTCATAATACAAGACGAAGGATGATGATATGGATCATATCACAAAGGAGTGGCTAGAGGAATTTCTTGTACCTATCGCCAATGCAGAATTATCCGACACTAACACCATAGGAATCCCCATAGTTACCCGAGTTGAACATGTCAGACAATCCAGTGGGACGATGAAGAAGAAAAAGAAGGATGAATTCTAGGATATAGAGAGTAATGAAGAGGACAATGCTTCTAAAGATAATGGGTCTGGCTCACCAGGAGGAGGAGAAGACGAAGCAAAAGGACACGAAGGAGGAGATGAAGGATAAGAAGAGAAAGGAGGAGGCGAAGTTACCACCCCTCCACTTGAGGATCCCCCCATTGGGATAGTGACACCGCAAAAGAGGAAGGTTTCTCTGAATAAACCCTCAAAAAGGAAGAATATGCATGCTAATAAACCCTAGTTGGAAGCCACCCTCATGGATGATGATATCAGTTTGGTCCATAGATCTATGGAGGATGCCTCTGAAGACATGTTGCAGATATATGGAGAGAAGCAGGAGGAGTTATACGGAATAATTGAGAGAGAATTGAAGGAAGTGAAACAAGTTTCTAACTTGGTCTATGCAATACCTACTACACTGTCTACACATCCCTCATCATAGACTACAGAATTGGGGGATGAACCAACCCAGTTGAGAAGGCTGTTAGATGCAATAGAAGCTCAATTTTAGAGATCTAAGGAAGAGAAGGAGAAGACTATAGAAGCCTTGAAAAGGGAAAAAGGGGAAGTCCTAATATAATTACGAGTAGTGCAGGACAATGTAGTTTCCCATTAAAGAAACAAAGCAGAGCTTCAGGTGAAGTTTCCAGAGGAAAAACTCAGCTACAGAAGGAAAAGGAGTAGCTTCTCATAGAGTGGGCCATGGTCAAACAAGAGGTAAGTAAAGCATGTCACTCTATGCCAGGCTTGGCATTGGAGGAGAAAGAGCCAATCGAAGCTCAAGTAGTGAAGCTCACTGAGACATTCCAACAACTTCAGGCTAGGATAACCGAATTGGAGGCCCAAATAGTATCGATCACCCTGCATGAGGTTGGTGACCAGAGGGAGGAGACCGCTAAAAAAATAGTAGTAAGAATAAGATCCCTCACCTCGAAATGTAAACAATTAAGTTATAGAAGTGCCCAGACATATGAACGCCTTGTTGAGGATCCATAGCTAAGGAAGTTGGAAGCGCAATTACAGAAGGTGCAACAACAAGAATTTTTGGTGCAGGCGCAGATGAAGCTTCTCATTGTAGTAGAAAGAATGAAGAGATCCCAGGAGAAACCCACAATACATAAATAGATCACTTCCCTCCAGGGTAAGGAAATGTAAGTAACATAGAAGCTACAACCTATGCAGGATGAAGCTTGCAAGGTCTTTGAGGATATTGATGGACATGGCTCACAACTAGATCAAGTGGTTATAGCAGTAGAACAATGCCTGAAAGGGCCTGTTACAGAGTAGATGATCCAGGAGCTCACTGAGCAGGAGGCTTAGGTGAAGCAACAAGTGGAGGAAACTAGAGTTAAGCTCGAGGCTTTCAAGGAAGCATTGTCTGGACCTGAGTGACTTGGGACGAGTCACAGGTGAGTGTTGAGGGCCCGTTGGCACAGGGGCAGATCCAACATTCAACACTACAACAACGCACCAAAAAAACCCTAACTACCGGCCATTTTGGCAACACCTACGAAGCAGATGATATCTCACTTGAGGTAGAGGTAGGGGTGGTTGCAGGACTTAGGTGTCTTCAACCTTAGCTGGGATAAAGATCTATGATTACAATACTTAATAAAGATCTTAGAACCGTCAGTTCATTATTATTTAAGTAATATCTACTTCGTAGATAAAATAGAGCATCGTAGTATTCACCTAGATCTAATGTATCTATGCACTTAGCATAAATAAATGGATCGGATATGACAGGTTCAAGCACTAAGCACATTCACCTATATCATATCTAACATCCAAATTCATCATAAGCACAAAGAACAAACATATCTATCTATCTATCTATATCAATCACTTATCAAATAACACATAAATACATTAGAACATCACATATAGAAGAATAACATAGTATTTACGTGGTTCAACCCCACCCTGGGGCTATGCCCACCAACTCTTCTTCTTTATTAGCTTCAATCAGTCATCTACATGAAAAATTCCATAAATATCCTACTCCGCATAGGATAGGAGATCTATGTGCATCTCTCTAGATCCTCCTTCCCTGAGCTAGGTCTAGCACAAATCCTTTCACAGTCCATTACAACCACTTGCACTTATCTCTACAAGTTTGTCACAATATGCATAGAGCATATACAAGCCATACTTTCACTTAGCACTTATCTTATAGAACTCTTTACTTATGTCCCCTAGCTACTTATTTCTACTTTACAACATATGCCTAAACATGGGTAAACCCATGGGATGACATCCCATACCCATTACATATTCCCAAATCACAAAAAGGACCCAAAAAGGGGCCGAGGTCCCGCGATATCTACTTTGTCTTGTGCTCTACCTTCGATAGGCTATCAAAGTCCCAAAATAGGTCAAACTTGACCAAGGATCTCCCAAAACTTGGTCAAGGGCCAAGAGGCTCCCAAAACTCACCTGTGACTCATCCCGAGTCACTCTGGTCTGACTAGCTCTGCTTCGAATGCCTCAAGTTTGGCTCAAGATTATTCGACTTGCTGCTGTGCTATGACCTCTTGTTCAACGAACGCATGGATGACTGCATCGTTGATAGGTCCATCTAGACGTTGTTCAACTGTAGTGACAACCTGATTTATCTCTTCTCCTTGGCCTTCTACCTCTATAAATAGTTGATAGGCCTTATCTTGTATGGGTTGGAGCCTCTGAGTTACTTCCATAAATTTGATCTGGATAGTATGGATCTATTGTTGTGCAGTGCATTTCTCTTGGGAGCGCTTCATTATTTCCAAAGCTCATAGGGACTTCAACTGCGCCTGTATCTTTTCACCTTGATACTTCACCTATTGGAGTTGTGAATCCAGTGCCTTCAGTTTTGGGTTCTTCATGATTTGTTCATAGGTCTAGGCACTATGATCAGTGAGTTACTTACATTCCAGGGTAATATCCTTTAGCCTTTCAACTTCGCTCCAGGCAATTTCTTCTCTTTGGTCTCTTACATCTTGTGGGGTATCAGGTACAATGCATAGCTCCAAATATTCTATGCATTCTTGTAGCTAATGGATGGATTCTGCAAGATGGCTCACCTTCTCTATAACTCGGTCTTCTGCCTTGATTTCTAAGACTGTCACAGAGTGAAGTGCTCTGTTGACCGCTTCTTTTACTTCAAGTTGCTTCGTGAGAAACTGTTCCTTTTCTTGTTGTAGCTGTGCTTTTTTTTTATCAAAATTTTCTTGGAGAGAAAGATTTTCCTGTTCTATAGCACTATGTTTCTCTACCAATACTCCTTGTAATTGTGTCAGACCTTGGATGGCTTGCTCTGTTTCTTCCTATGCTCGTCAAAGGGGAGCTTCGATGTATCGGCTGGGTGGTGGAGTTGAGTTGGCTCATCTCCCAATTCTGGTTCTCCTGGCATAGTGGAGACTGTACAGCTGGATTGTAAGGCCTACTGTAACCCTCGAAGTTCAATCTCAATTCGACCATACATATCCTCTTACTTTGCATCTTGTTTCTCTGCTATTTGCAGTGAAGCATATAGCAAGGCTGCTATGAGGAAGTTGGAGTCATTGGAGGTGAAGACGGTCTGCATCTTGGTCATGGTGGCCTTTGATTTCTTCTAGGAGGAAGGTTTTAGAGGAGAACCGTTCCTCTTCTTCAGGGGATCAACCTCGTCTCCTTGCTTCTCTTTGAATTCTTTGTAATTGAAATCTTTGCCATCACCTCCTTGCTCTGGTGATATGGAATAAGTCTTCACGGATGCACTATCTAATTCTTGGACCTCTTCGGTCTTCTTTGTCCTACTAGGTCCGAGTGTGTCCTGCGCTATTTCTGGGTTATTGATGTTATATATCTCTGGAGGGTCTGCTGGAATAAAGAGGTTGACTAACTAGTCCTTTGTGATCTCCTCCAATTTCTCCTTCGTCAGCTTATAGTGGGACTAACTTTGTTGCTTGTGTTCATCAGCATGCGTTGTGATGTAAATAAAAATGTCAGTCTGCGTTGAACTTCATCAAAGGCCTGAACCGGTGCAGAGTGTTCAGAGTCATGCAAGTCTCAGAATGTATGGCTATCTTCAGCTGATTGTAGTAGGTATGAAAAACAACATTGGACTAACACTTTTTATTCATGTCGCTTGATTACCACAGTGTATTGAACTTCATGGCCAGTGGTTCAAAAGTTTCAGTGTCCAAGAAGTTTGTACCTTCTAGCATCTCCCAAGAAATTAAATTTATAAGTATCAAGAGCCAGCTGAAATGAAATTCATTTCTTTGATCTTGTGCTTCTCTGTAGTCGATTTCCACTAGTTCACCAGTACTTCACCCAGTTCATATGAAGGCCTTCCGTGCACTTCCCTGTGAGGTCGACTACAAAACCAATGACTTGGGTATGTCGGTTCTTCCATACTAACTTCCCTGCAATCAAATGATAGGCAAGGCACATTGTGCCACTCTTGATAACATATACCTTGTAGCCTCATGTTCCCTTCTCGACATCGCCATAAGTGTCCTTGATCTTCTTTGCTAGAGTGCGATCCATGCATTTTCCAGGGTAAAACTCTTTTGGATTAGGTCCTTGCATACTCAACCCTATGATCCAATTGATCAGCGTCAGATCAACTGTTATATGATGGTTTAGCCACAAATAGACACCATGGTAACAATAAAGCAACAACTTGACACATGCATTCACCTCTTGGTGTCTTCCGAAGTGAGGAATCTTCATGATGTTCAACAGGGTGGACTTCGCGAGGTTCATAGTCCATGATTGGGGGATTATCTTTGAATTATTCCCCTTAGTTCTGGTCAGGTACTTATGTGGGGCGAGCATGTTATACACTTTTCGATCTCCAAGGTTGAAGTCACTAAACTTCAACGCTGCAATCTTATCTTGGTCTACTCGAACTGCGCGTATCCCCTTCGGGAGGTACGTCGTAACCAAGGTGTATTTAAAATCTCTTAGCACGCTATCTCGATTTACTGCACTTCTCAGGGGTGGAATATAGGCAGTTAATATGGTCGGGATCAATTTGGCATTCGCTAGATCATCCTTGTGCTTGGTTCTCTTTTCATCTAACGGTCAGGATGGTTTGGCTCCGCGAGCAATGGGAAGAGAGGTTGGTAGTCCTCTCGTAGACGATGCTTGTACACCTATAGACATAGACACGACTCTTTCAGTCATGAGTTCGATCAAAACTTCTTCAAGAACTTTCTCTACAATGCTAAATTCGTCTGACATACGCACTCAGGGTTAACAATCTCTGGTTCGGGGAGTAACTTGGACACTGTAATGGGATAAAGAGCAAGAGTGTGTTGATCACTATGAAAAATCAACTTAGTCTGCGGGCTCAAACTCTCAGTTGGAAAAAGTGTTCTCGGTGCATGGCGCGATGGGATAAATAGGTATATCGGCAATAGGTCGCTTGTAACAGGTATGAAGCCTTCATTAACTTTGTTCTGTCCGTTATGGCGTAGTCCCAATGGTCGGATGGCGAGATGTCTTTCCATAAATGTCTTTCTACCCTTTCGAAGCATTGGTCTAATGGTTATAATGTCTCCAATGAATATATTTCTTCGCCATGGCAAAGTGCCATGTGTCACTGTTCTGATATACTGGTGAAGCTCCAATGTTGCAAATTTTCCTTCTGCGAGGTTCCTTCTCGAACCTTCTACAACTTGTTGATCTTAGATCTCTTCTTACCTAGCTTTCTATCCTTCTTCCCAGTGAGCTTTGTCTTGGTAGGCCTTTGTCCATTCTGATTCTTATCTTCTTCTAGCATAGTTACTTCGCGTTGTTGAGATTCTTTCCTAAGATTCGAGGGTGATCCTTCTTCTTTAACTGGAATAGGTACTTCAATATTCTATGGGTCTTCTAGTGTTCTTGCAACTTCGACATACGAGTCTCTTGTGTTAAATAACTTTGATCTGTTCTTCTTTTCTTCAATCAAGTGTGCAATCCTTCTTGTCATGAATTCTTTTAACTCTTGCTTCTTCTTCTCTAAAACTTTTTCTTCTTCTTGCCTTTTGGCCTGATTTATTTCAATCCAAGGTTTTCCTAGTAGCATGGTAAATGGGGCACTATTCTCAATAAATTTAATAATCTCAAAATCTTCCTCTGTCGAATTTCCATTAGCATTCATAGGTATCTAGGTGAGGTTTCCACATAGGTTTATCATATTTCCTTTGAATAGTCCTATTCCTCCTAGTGAAGGAATCATAGCAGGCCTCCCTATAGCTTCCCAAGTTCTCTCTGTCATGATATTCACCTGTGTTTCCTCATATAGAACAAAGTCAATGTAAAAGTCTCCTAGTATTGCTTCAAGTCATTCTTTTTCTTTGAATATCTCTGATAATATGACATGTCAGTGGTCATTCAGGGTTTCTTTCATCTGTAGCAATATTTTTTATGATTATTTCTACTGTTCTGTCATAATCTTTGTTTCTGGATCTGTCCTAGGGTTTTCTTGTCTCATGTTCATTTCTTCAATCTTAGCAATTATTCTAGGACACTCCAATACTTCATGGTGGATAGCTTTACAACAAAGACAACTAGGTCTTCTCCCATGAAATTCCTTATCAAGATGTCTCGGTCTTCTGCAACTGTAACAAAATGTTAATCCTCTATTTATTTTAAATGATCCATATCCTTTCATGCACTGTGCGCTAGGATCATGGTATCTAACTTGCAAACATTTCTTTCTAGGGTCCTCCATACACTTATTAGTCCAAACATTCTTTCTATGCATAGGTATAACATATTTTTCACTATTCTTATCAGATCTACTCATATCAAATCTTCTTTCATATATTAATACCCTATTTTTCAATCTAGGATAAAATCTATCAAACATACCTAGATCCATACTGTTGAAACAAAAATTTCCACTTATCTTACTTCTACAGAGCAAAAAGATTTAAGATCTAGAGATTTTCAATATTCTTACCTTTATCAAAGCACAAAGCTTTCAGATCTTACCTCTTTTCTTCAGATCAGAATTCTTTTCATTAGCACAGAGCTTGTCAAACTAAGTAGAGTGTTGTGCACTAGAGAAATAGATCTACGCACAGAGATTTCACATTTTCAAGTCGGATCTTTGCACAAAGCTTCTTCTTCCTCGGTTTCCAACAATCACAGTTTTGGTCCCAGCAATGACACCATTTGTTGGCACATGGGCAGACCCAGGGTTCAACACTACAACAATGTACCAACAAAACCCTAACTACCGACCCTTTCGGAAACACCTTCAAAGCAGATGAAGTCTCACTCGAGGTAGAGGCAAGGGTGGTTGCAGGACTTAGGTGTCTGCAACCTTAGCTGAGACATAGTTATGTGATTACAATACTTAATAAAGCACTTAGCACTATCAGTTCGTTATTATTTAACCAATACCTACTTCACAGATAAACCAGAGCATCACATAATTCACCCAGATCTAATGTATCTAATCACTTAACATAAATAAATGGATCAGATTTGGTAGATTCAAGAACTAAGCACATTTATCTATATCATATCTAACATCTAGATTCATAATAAGCACAAAGAATAAACATATCTATCTATCTATCTATATCAAGCACTTAGAAAATAACACATAAATACATCATAACATTGCACAGAGTAGAATAACACAGTATTTACGTGGTTCACCCCCACCCTAGGGCTACGTCCACCAACTCTTCTTCTTTAGTATCTTCAATCAATCATCTACATGGACAAAGACATAAAACCCTACTCCGCATAGGATAGGAGATCTGCGCACATCTCTCCACATCCTCGTTTCCCGAACTAGGTCTAGCACAAAGCCTTTCACAGTCTGTTACAACCACTTGAACTTAGCTCTACAAGTTTATCACAATATGCACAAAGCATCTACAAACCATACTTGCACTTAGCACTTAGCTTAATGACCTCTTTACTTATATCACCTAGCTACTTATTTATACCTTACAAAATAGGCATAAACATGGGTAAACCCATGGGCTGACATCCCATACCCATTACATATTCCCAAATCCTAAAAGGGACCCAAAAAGGGGCTGAGATCCCACAATATCCGCTTCATCTTGCGCTCCTTCTTCGACAGGCTGTCGAAGTCCCAAAATAGGTCAAGATTGACCAAGGATCTCCCAAAAATTTGTCAAGGGCCAATAAGCCCCCAACACTCACTTGTGACTTGTCTCGAGTCACTCTGGTCTAACTAGCTCTTCTTCAAATGCCTCGATATTGGCTCGAGCTGCTTCAATTTTTGTTTGTGCTACGACCTCTTATTAATAGAACTCGTGGATGACTGCATCATTGATAGGTCCCTCTAGATGTTGTTCACTTGTAGTGACAACTTGCTCTAGCTCTCCTCCTTGGCCTTCTACCTCTATAAATAGTTGATAGGCCTTATCTTGTATGGGTTGGAGCCTCTAAGTTACTTCCATAACTCTTCTCTAGATAGTATGGATCTGCTACTGTGTAGTGCGTTGCTCTTGGGAGCGCTTCATTCTTTCCACAACTCATAGAGACTTCAGTTGCGCCTATATCGTTTTGGCTTGATACTTCACCTCTTGGAGTTGCGACTCTAGTGCCTTTAGTTCCAGGTTCTCCATGAGTTTTTCATAGGTCTAGGCACTACGATCAATGAGTTTCTTACATTCTAGGGTAAGATCCTTTATCCTTTCAACTGTGCTTCGGCCGGTTTCTTCTCTTTGGTCTCTTACATCTTGTGGGGTCTTAGGTACAGTACGTAGCTCCAAATATGCTATGAATTTTTGTAGCTGTTGGATGGCTTCTGCGAGCTCATTCACCTGTTGTGTAACTTGGTCTTCTGCCTTGATTTCTCTGTTCACCACTTCTTTTACTTTGAGTTGCACCATGAGAAACTGTTCCTTTTCATGTTGTAGTTGTGGTTTTTCTTTATCAAATTTCCCTTGCAGAGAAAGACTTTCCTTTTCTACAACACTATGTTTCTCTATGAGTACTCCTTGCACTTGTGTCAAAGCCTAGGTGGATTTCTCTATTTCTTCCGGTGCTCGTCGAAGGTGAGATTCTACTGTATTGTCTAGGCGGTGGAGTTGAGTTGGCTCATCTCCCAATTCTGGTTCTCTCGATGCAGTGGAAATTGTGTGGCTATACTGTAGGGCCTATTGTATCCCTCAGAGTTCAATATCAATTCAAGCATACATATCCTTTTTCTTTTCGTCTTATTTCTCTTCTATTTTCAGTGAATCATCTTGCAGGGCTTCTATGAGGAAGTCAAAGTCATTGGAGGTGAGGAGGGTTTCCATCTTGGTCATGGTGGCCTTCGATTTCTTCTGGGGGGAAGGTTTCAGAGGTGAACCATTCCTCTTCTTCAGGGGATCAACCTCATTTTACATCTTTTTCATTCAACTCTTCGCCATCACTTCCTTGCTTTGGTTATATGGAATTAGTCTTCATCGATGTGTTGTCTAATGCTTGAACCTCTTATGTATTCTTTGTCCTGCTAGTTTTGAGTGTGTCCTGTGCTTTTTCTAGGATTTCAATGTTAGATATCTCCGCAAGGTCTTCTGGAGTAAGGAGGTCCGCCGACCAATCCTTTGTGATGTCCTCCAAGTGCTCCTCCGTCAACTTATAGTAGGACTAAAGATATTGTTTGTTTTCGTCGATGTGCGTTGTGATGTAAATAAAATGTCGGTCTATGTTGAACTTCATTAAAGGCCTGAACCAGTGCAGAGTGTTCAGACTCATGTGAGGCTCAGACTGTATGGATATCTTCAGCTGATTGTAGTTGGTATGAAAAATAGCATTGGACTGCCACTGTTTATTCATGTCTCTTGAGTACCACAGTGTACTGAGAAAGACGAGACATAGAGAGTGACATAGAGGAAGGGAATTGTAAGGGATGTATAAGTCATTAAGTTGTTGATCTAGAGAAGACATGAGTGAATCCATTCCAAGGGTTTGATCGTAGGATGAGGAGCTTGGTGTGACCTATTCAACCTCATAGGGATCGAGGAGACTATGTGAGAGAGGAGGGACTAAGACTATAACCATGCATGGTGTGATACCTTCAAAAGTATAATAAAATCCTGAGAGCTAGATCTTTGTGGACGTAGCCTAGGAGGGGGTGAACCATGGTAACACTATGTTATGTGACTGAATGAATGTGTCTTTAGTTCTGATAAGTTGATAAATGTTTAATGAATGAATTTATTAAGTAGATCTGTTATTTTACATGCATGCATAAAATGAATATTACAACTAGAGGTTAAATGGAATGAATAGAGGGTATGATGCATAAGCACAAATCTTGCTCAATCCCAGGTTCCAATAACCTAAGTATTGCAGCCACCCATAGAGATATCTCGGGTGAGACTGCGTAGTGTACTCTATGTACTGTGTTTTCTTCTAGGTTACCGAGGTTAATCTATAATGGTCAATGAGAATGAGAATCATAATCCCTCAATAATAATAAGAGTAGATAGATAGAAGGGAAAGAAACCAACAAATGGTTTTGTTGCCACCTGATTGGAAGGAAATGGGATTGAACATATGAGATATGTGGAAGACGTGTCAAAATAATACGAGATCGAATGACAAGAAGGAAAAAGAATGAAAAACTAAAAGGGGATGTTGAGACCATGTAATCCTACAAAGGAAGAGATAAAAAGTTGGTTGAAGACAAAGGAGCTAGACTTTGCATAGAAAGATAACAGAAACTTGAAGCTAACACAACGCAAATATCTGTGGGGTCATCTCTGCAAAATACTATAGGTAGATTCAACTATTTTCCCACCTAAACAATGCCACAAGGTAGTATCTCATACTACAAAATTCAAATTCTTCACAATCTATTCAAAAGGTGCATAGAAGGACACTGCAACCACTGGAGCCTTGGTACAAACACCTTCTATCCAATAGAAGCAGATCAACAATATTACAACAAAGTGAAATGATTCTTTCTGTACACAATCATCTTATGTAACCAGACTGTTTAAAAAGGTCCAACCCTTCCAGCCATAGGTTCGTGACAACCTTTAACAAGCTAAGCAACGCAACTTCTCCAGTAAGGAAAGCAGCTCACCAAGATTCAGATTTAGAAAACACTTACCCTTCTCCCCCGGGAACTCAACACAATGGAGACCATTGCTTCCCAAGGAGGGAGGATTGATCTAGGTGGATATCAATGACCACCCACCTATTCCACGGGCTCAAAAAACAATTTTCCATCTTGGCAATTTTTTGGCAGTTTTTCGGGTTCCAAACTTCCGGGGCCATTTTGAGGCCCTAAACGACTTTTTTTGGGGATTTGGGGCCCAGGTGACTGCCAAAGGCTCTAACCTAGTCTAGTCAAAAATCATTCTTCTCGGTTGGACCTTTACAACGATGGATATGGATGGCCACCCAGCTCAAAAAATAGTTTTCCATCTTGGCAATTTTTCTATAGTTTTTCATGTTCCAAACTTTCGGGGCCATTTTGAGGCCCTAAACGAGATTTTTTGGGGATTTGGGGCCGAGGTGACTACCTAAGTCCCTAACCTATTACAGTTGAAATTCGTTATTCTCGGTTATATCTTTCCAACGGTGTATCGAGAGCCCCAAATAGAGATCGTATGCAAAAGTTATACCCTCGGGAAGTTGACGTATCAACTACCCCCATCAGGGCCCGCAAACCTTTTGGATTTTCATCTTATGGGGTTAGGGTTTTGGATTTTACTTATGTTAAAATGGCCTTTGGAGCATCATTCTAAGGATGATATTATTTAGAATGTGAGTAGTCATCAAATCTCTTTTGTTCACCGAACTCGTGGATGACTGCATCGTTGATAGGTCCCTCTAGATGTTGTTCATCTATAGTGACAACTTGCTATATCTATTCTCCTTGGCCTTCTACCTTTGTAAATAGTTGATAGGCCTTATCTTGTATGGTTTGGATCCTCTAAGTTACTTCCATAACTCTTCTCTATATAGTATGGATCTACTATTGTGCAGTGCGTTGCTCTGGGGAGCACTTCATTATTTCCACAACTGATAGGAACTTCAACTGCGCCTGTATATTTTCGGATTGATACTTTTCCTCTTGGAGCTACGACTCCAGTTCCTTCAGTTTCAGGTTCTCCATGAGTTTTTCATAGGTATGGGCACTGCGATCAGTGATTTTCTTACATTCAAGGGTAATAGCCTTTAGCCTTTCAACTGTGCTCCGGGCGGTTTCTTCTCTTTGGTCTCTTACATCTTGTGGGGTCTTAGGTACAGTGTGTAGCTCCAAATCTGCTATGAAATGTTGTATCTGATGGATGGATTATGCGAGTTGGTTCACCTGCTGTGTAACTCAGTCTTCTGTCTTGATTTCTAAGTTTGTCATAGAGAGAAGTGATATGTTGACCACTTCTTTTACTTCGAGTTGCTTCGCGATAAACTACTCCTTTTATTGTTGTAGCTATGCTTTTTCTTTATCAAAATTTGCTTGGAGAGAAAGATTTTCCTGTTTTGTAGCACTGTGTTGCTCTATGATTACTCCTTGTACTTGTGTCAAATCCTGGGTGGATTTATCTGTTTCTTCATGTGCTCATCGAAGGCGAGCTTCAACTGTATCAACTAGGCGGTGTAGTTGAGCTGGCTCATATCCCAACTTTGGTTCTCCTAGCATAGTGGATATTGCACGACTAGATTATAGGGCCTATTGTACCCCTTAGAGTTCAATCTCAATTCAATCATACATCTCCTCTTGTTTTGCATCTTGTTTCTTTGTTATTTCTAGTGAAGCATCTTGTAGGGCTACTATGAGGAAGTCGAAGTCATTAGAGGTGAGGATGGTCTGCATATTGGTCATGGTGGCCTTCGATTTCTTTCAGGAGGAAGGTTTCAGAGGCGAACCTTTCCTCTTCTTCAGGGGATCAACCTTGTCTCCTTGCTTCTGTTCGACTTCTTTTTCATTCAACTCTTCACCATCACCTCCTTTCTCTGGTGATATGGAAGCAGTCTTCATGGATGCATTGTCTAATTCTTGGACCTCTTTGATCTTCTTTTTCCTGCTAGATCTGGGTGCGTCCCACACTGTTTCTAGGCTGTCAGTGTCATATATCTCTGTAGGGTCTTCTAGAATAAGGAGTTCCACCGACCAGTCCTTTGTGATCTCCTCCAAGTCCTCATCCATCAGGTTATAGTAGGACTAAAGTTGTTGCTTGTGTTCATCGGTGCGCGCTGTGATGTAAATAAAAATGTCATTCTGCGTTGAACTTCATCAAATTCCCGAACCAATGTAGAGTGTTCGGATTCATGTGAGGATGGGAATATATGGATATCTTCAATTGATTGTAGTAGATATGAAAAACAACATTGGACTGCCACTATTTATTCATGTCGCTTGAGTAACATAGTGTTCTGAGAAATATGAGACACAGAGAGGGACATAGAGGAAGTGAATTGTAAGGGTTGTATAAGTCGTTAAGTTGGTGAGCTAGAGAAGGCATAAGCGAATCGATCCCAAGGTTTAGATCACAAGATGTGGAGCCTGGTGCGATCTAGTCAACCTCACAGGGGTCAAGGAGACTATTGGAGAGAGGAGGGACTAAGACTATAAGCACGCATGGTGTGATACCTTCTAAACTATAATAAAATCCCGAGAGACAGATATTTGTGAGCGTAGCCCATGAGGGGGTGAACCATGGTAACACTATGTTATGTGAATAAATGAATGTGTCTTTGGTTCTGATTAGTTGATAAATGTTTAATGAATGAATTTATTAAGTAGATCTGTTATTTTACATGCATGCATAGAATGAATATTACAACTAGAGGTTAAATGGATTGAATAAAGGGTACGACACATAAGAACAGATCTTTCTCAATCCTAGTTTGCAATAAACTAAGTATTGTAGCCACCGATAGAGCTATCTCGGGTGATATTGTGCATTGCACTCTGTGCACTGCATTGCCTTCTGGGTCACCGAGGTCAATATGTAATGGTCAATGAGAATCAGAATCAAAATCCCTCAATACTAATAAGAGTAGATAGATAAAAGGGAAATAAACCAACAAATGGTTTTGTTGTTGCCTGATTGGAAGGAAATGGGATTGAACATATGAGATCTGTGGAAGATGTGTCAAAATAATATGGGATTGAATGACAAGAAGGCAAAAAAATG
>ML802327.1:0-46019 GCA_009831015.1 Picea engelmannii
ATATAATCTAAATAATATATTAGATAATAAATATAATATAAATATAATAATGCATAATAATAAATACATAGTACAACTTTTTATATTTAGATGTGGTGATTGGTGAAATTCATTGATTATGTAATTAATTCTACATATTGAAATTGAAAGACATGAAGGGAGAAATAACACTTCAATTCTATCAACCAATTAGAAATGAGAAACACAAATATTTTTATTATATCCAAAAATATATATTTGTTTTTTTATGTTAAACATTACATTACATACACAAATTTATGGTAAAAAACAAATTAATATCACATCAAAAGCAAACTCATTGCTATAGTCCTATGACAAGGACTAATAAATAAAAAACTAAAGAGCACAAAATATAAAGAAAGAAGCAAAGTCTAAAAGGTAAGTGTTTTTTAATTTTTTTATACAATTTTTTTGATATATATATATATATATATATATATATATATATATATATATATATATATATGAAAAATTAAATAAAGTTTTCTATTTATTTAATTATTTGAAATAAAATTTATTTTATATTTTTTAAAATATTTGAATGATTATTAACACAAGTTTCCAAATCTTTTATTTAAAAAACATTTTAATTTATACTATTTAAAAAATAGACAATATGAATAATAATATTCATAATATCCATGTTCTTAACCATACAGCCTGAGTGAGCCTAATGGTTAAGAACATGTGTTTCTTCTTAAGAGGTCACAAGTTCAAATCCAGAGGGGGGTAGGGTATGTATACCTCCGTAGACTTTACCGATCAAATCGTTGGACGAAGGGGGGTCCCTTGTCCCACAAACAAGAGGGTCGCATACACCAATTTGGTGTGGCTTGGCCATGACCTTAAAAATATATTATTATTATTATTATTATTATTATTATTATTCCCCGGATGGGGTGATATTGGATAAGACAGGTGGAAGGCCAGACAAGCAGACATGGCAACATTTATTGCCACCTCGAGCCAGCTCAACCCACACTCACCTCCGCCATTAATCCATGCATTTAACTCCTCGATCGATGCTCCTTTGCATTCAATTGAATTCGGATCAGTTTAATGTTATGGTGCTCCAGTTCGTGGGAGCGATAATGGCAATGGGTTGGATGCAGACCCAGTCCCATCACCTTGCCTGGTTCAACGGTTTTAGGCCAGGGTTTTGGAAAGCCATGGCTCATTCGAGCTCTTGGCCTCCTCCTGCAGACTGTCTAATTTTTTCCTCTAGATCGAGTTTCCTTGGCGCTCTCAGCCCTCTACGCTTAGCACTCATCCTCCGTTGTGATATTGCTTTCGGTTCTGGCTCGATTCTTGTCCTTCGAACAACAATTATCATGTTCTCCATCTCTGGTTTCCGGTGTTTTTCCTGATGCCTCAACTTCGAGGTAAATCAAAATGGGGGGCGACCTGGTATGCTGCAAGAGGAAGAGTTTCGAAAGGATGTGGCAAGTAGACTCTTCTAAGCTTGCCTCAAGACCCTATGCGTGCCTCCACCCTAGAGCCTCCCCTTGCTTCATCTCGCGCCAGCTCCTTGGACCACCCTCCCGAACGAGCCACTTCTCCAGAATTGTCTTCGTTGTCATCTCCTTACGCGTGTCGAGTTGAATGGTTCGACAACTAGGGCAACTCCCTCGGCTTTGCGCCAAAGATCAGCCCATCACCTCCTCGCTAGCATCCGCCTCCCCCTCCTCCACCCTCTGCTCCCCCCGTTCCGTTGGTCCCTTTCTCTTCTTCATCCTCCCCCCTCCCCTCTTCCGACTCCCCCACCTCATCCCTTGATTTACCTCCACCCTCTCTTGTTTTCACTCGTTGCGCTGGGAAGGAAGCTCTCAAGGACTCTTTGGATGCCATTAGGCGAGCAATTGAGGACGTCAATGACGCCATCAAAGAGATGTAGCACAAAGAGGAAGAACATACTCGTCGTGAGGAACTCTTGATGACTCTTCTACAGGATCTCAGGCAAGTTATTTCGGACATAGGTGCACTAAGCAAGGACACCACACAAGACCGAAGGCACGAGCATAGGCTCAACCCTAGCTCTGGATAGCTTCTTCTTGCTTAGGTTTCCCATGTTTTTATGCTTCCATAAATTATACCTCACAAGTTCTCTACCCTGTGCGACTTCTCAGATCTAGGAATTTACAGTTTTAGCTCATTTCAGTTTTGTGCTTTCGGTATGGACAGTCTAGCATAAAGGATTTTCGCCCTGCGTGACATACTAGATCTAGTTTTTTACATTTCATGTTTCTTATAGTTTTTCAAGTTTTGCATGACTACTGTGAACCTTAATGGCCATGTGACAGCATTGATTTCCCACCAATGCAATGCTCCCACAACCGCTTGGGATAACATGACAACTGTAACTTTTACTGCTTAACAAGTTCTAATACAAATTCTAACTTAAATAATAATAATAATAATAATAATCTATTTTTAAGGTCACGACCAAGCCAGCACACCAAATTGGTGTATGAGACCCCCTTGTTTGTGGGACAAGGGACCCCCCTCCACCCAGCGATTTGACTGGTAAAGTCTACGAAGGTATACATACCCTACCCCCAATAATAACATACTTTATACTATGAATAATAATAATAATAATAATAATAATATCCTCTATATCAAAGAATTATTATTCAAAACTTTTAACTTTAACCTTTTTTTTTCTTTTATTTATTATATACTTTCTTTATTATTATTTTTTCTTTTTCTTTTTTTCATTTTCCTCTCATTTTAATTTTCTTTTTTCTTTCAATTTATACATTTTATTCTTTATATATTCATACTTTCCTTTTTTTTTTTCATTTAAATTCTACTTATCTGCTCTTTATGAAGTTCTAATTTCCTTTTTCTTCTATTTTTTACTTTTTCAACTTTAACTTTTTTCTTTTATTTATTATTTTTTTCATTTCCCTTTCATTTTCATTTTCATTTTCTTTTTTTTTCTTTCCCTTTATACATTTTATTCTTTATATATTCATACTTTCTTTTTTATATTTTTCATTTAAATCTTACTTATCTACACTTTATGAAGTTTTAATTTCCATTTCCTTTAATTTTTTTTACTTTTTCAACTTATACTTAGTATCTTAATTATTTCTAATCTCCTTTCCTCATCAATTTATAAGGTTTACACTCTTTTATTTATTCTGTGTAACTTTTATTAATTTTGAAACTTATTTTTTATTAATTTTGAAATTACTTTATTTTTACTTAGTAATTCTATATTTATTATTTTTAATTTAATTTTTAAAAGATATATGATGATGATGATTAACTTCCAGTAAGACTGAATAGGTCTATCAAACTTTAAAAGGCTAAGTGATTACTTGTGATTCTTTAGAATTTTGTTTATGTGCTGGAAAAGCATTAAGAGAAGCTTTCCAAGATCACCATACTTTTGTTGAGTTAAGAGATTAGGAAGGTTGGTAGTGTGATAAATATTTTGAAAATGAGATCTAATATGGGTATAGGCTGGACAATTTAAGAGAAAGTGTTTTTCATCTTCAACATTTTTAGTATCACAAATGTGACACACTCTTTCATCCCATGGCGTTTTAGGAATTGTCCAACTATTTGTTCTTATCTTAGCAATGCTTATTTTTTTCTTTACACTTGGCAAAAGAGATAGATAATTTTGATCTTCTAGATTAGGGTTGATTACATCTTTATAATACTTTAATTTTCTTTTTTCCTCTTTATCACACCACATTTTCTCCATATATATATATATATTACATTAATATTCTTGCTGTCACTTAATATTAACTTTTATATTTATTATAAAATATTTTTTTATTAAAGTAAGGTATTAAATTTAATTAGTTAATGCACAGAATTAAAATTTTGCTTTAATTTTCAAAGTCACAAATCTAACCACTCAAATATTTAATTATAAAATATTTAATACTATCTTCACAACTAATCATTTAATTAATAAAAATTATCTAACTCAATTCTTAGCACAATTTAATTCTAAAAAATATTTAATACTATCTTCACAACTAATCATTTAATTAATGAAAAATATCTAACCCAATTCTTAGCACAATTTAATTCTTAAAAATATAAAACCAATAATGAAAGAAAGTTAACACATATACACAAAAATAATAATACACGTTTAAATTTCACCCATCTAACAATAAATCAAACTATGAATAAACTCTGTAAAATAAGAAAAGTTATTCTCATTTTTTAATATACTTTTATAATTACTGACCCCAAAGAGTTCAAGTTTATACAAATTCTAGTACCTGTGAAAAATTAAAAAGTTTGCAGTAAAAACAAGGAGAATAAAATATATACAAATAAACTTTGCAGATTATTTACATCATTCATTATAAATACCCATATATAATTATAAGGTCATTGAAAAGTTTGAACCTCTCATAATATATCACTTTATTTTCTTTACAAATAATTTTTTTTATATCACTTTATTTTCTTTACAAATAAAAATAAATAAATCTCTATCTGATAAAATGTATGTTAATTTTAAAATAACTATGATTCCATTTCTTAGATATTAACAATCTCACTTCATATTTTAGTGATTTTAGGTGATACTGTTGATACAGATAATATTGAGAGGTAGAGTATGTACACCTTCGTAGATTTTATAAATCAAATCTCTGGACAGAAAGAGTCTCATAAACCAACCAGTTTAATAATCTTTGAAACAATATTTCAATCCTATTCTATTCTAAGAAAAGACCAATTTGATAACCTTTGAAACAATATTTCAATCCTATTCTAACACAAAATAGTGATCATTCTAAACTCTAAGCATAATTCCTGTTTTAACCCAATTAAATGAAACAATTCCTGTTTTAACCCAATTAAATAAAACAATTCCCGTTTTAACCCAATTAAATGAAACAAGGGCCTCTGCTTCCAACTTATGGAAACCACATACGTATTCTTATCTTAAACAGTCCACCATCTCTATCTTTGGTACTCAAGGCAGTCAAACAAACAAATTCACAATTCAGATGAGAGATGCTAATAATTGTCTGATACTTTTGTTGTTAATAGATACTTCCAGCAATAACCAATGGACATTGAAGGTGAATTGAAAGTGCAGGCATTCAGTACACTGGCAATGGCAAGGAGCAGGAAGATCAGGGCAGCCTGCAAATCAGTTTTATAGGCCAACAATATATCGAAAAACTTGAAACTTTTGTCTGGTCTATCTTTTTAACAGAAATATTCTAGCTGCAAGCTTAGACACAGCAATTACAGATATTCAAGCTGCAAGCTTAGACACAGCAATTACAGAAATTTGCTATATATGGAGAAGTCCAAAAGCAAAATATATACTCCCAGCAATCAAACAAACAAATTCCCAGCAATCAAAAAAACAAATTCGCTTATACTTGTCTGCCACCATTACTAACAAATTCCCAGCAATCAAAAAACCAAATTCGCTTATACTTGTCTGCCACCATTACTGTAAATAGATAGAATATTTTAGCATTTAACTCAACTGAATAATTCTATTGAAATCCTGCCCAGATGAGTGGCACTCAAGGTTACCAAGCCCTCTGTGTTTACTTAAACAGCTTTACATGCCAGCCCCATATATATATATATATGGCAAAGGATACCATCCAAAGAGTTTTGCACAAACGTTCATGCATATATCTATACATATATAATAATATGCCAGTAGGGTTTCATCTTAGAACGGTGGATAGAACAACCAACATTGAAAATATGAGAATAATAAGTCCAGTAGAGTTGACAAGCATGGCCTCTTTGCTGAAGCGGTCCATGCCACTAAACTGCTGGAACGTCAGCCTTTCCAGGATTCCTAACTCTGCTGTTCCAATCGCCAT
The DNA here is from genome assembly GCA_009831015.1 of Picea engelmannii. Classification (NCBI taxonomy): domain Eukaryota; kingdom Viridiplantae; phylum Streptophyta; class Pinopsida; order Pinales; family Pinaceae; genus Picea; species Picea engelmannii. The sequence goes on from ML802327.1 coordinate 5,859, forward strand.
TGCATAGAGGAAAACCCCAAGGAAAACGTGCCATGGATAGATAGCTTCTCTCCTTTGCTTTGACGCGCCTGGGAACGCGAATGCTAACAGTGCTGCAATCCACTGGTGAACTCAACACAACAAATTCCAAAAAATGAATATTAACATGGAAGAGTGTAAAGATAAAGTATCTCAGTTTATTTTTTCCACTCATAAAAAACTCTACTTCGAACCTCAACTGTTTGCAGAGCAACATCCCAGATCAACCTCTAACCTCCCNCACATACGTATTCTTATCTTAAACAGTCCACCATCTCTATCTTTGGTACTCAAGGCAGTCAAACAAACAAATTCACAATTCAGATGAGAGATGCTAATAATTGTCTGATACTTTTGTTGTTAATAGATACTTCCAGCAATAACCAATGGACATTGAAGGTGAATTGAAAGTGCAGGCATTCAGTACACTGGCAATGGCAAGGAGCAGGAAGATCAGGGCAGCCTGCAAATCAGTTTTATAGGCCAACAATATATCGAAAAACTTGAAACTTTTGTCTGGTCTATCTTTTTAACAGAAATATTCTAGCTGCAAGCTTAGACACAGCAATTACAGATATTCAAGCTGCAAGCTTAGACACAGCAATTACAGAAATTTGCTATATATGGAGAAGTCCAAAAGCAAAATATATACTCCCAGCAATCAAACAAACAAATTCCCAGCAATCAAAAAAACAAATTCGCTTATACTTGTCTGCCACCATTACTAACAAATTCCCAGCAATCAAAAAACCAAATTCGCTTATACTTGTCTGCCACCATTACTGTAAATAGATAGAATATTTTAGCATTTAACTCAACTGAATAATTCTATTGAAATCCTGCCCAGATGAGTGGCACTCAAGGTTACCAAGCCCTCTGTGTTTACTTAAACAGCTTTACATGCCAGCCCCATATATATATATATATGGCAAAGGATACCATCCAAAGAGTTTTGCACAAACGTTCATGCATATATCTATACATATATAATAATATGCCAGTAGGGTTTCATCTTAGAACGGTGGATAGAACAACCAACATTGAAAATATGAGAATAATAAGTCCAGTAGAGTTGACAAGCATGGCCTCTTTGCTGAAGCGGTCCATGCCACTAAACTGCTGGAACGTCAGCCTTTCCAGGATTCCTAACTCTGCTGTTCCAATCGCCATTGCATAGAGGAAAACCCCAAGGAAAACGTGCCATGGATAGATAGCTTCTCTCCTTTGCTTTGACGCGCCTGGGAACGCGAATGCTAACAGTGCTGCAATCCACTGGTGAACTCAACACAACAAATTCCAAAAAATGAATATTAACATGGAAGAGTGTAAAGATAAAGTATCTCAGTTTATTTTTTCCACTCATAAAAAACTCTACTTCGAACCTCAACTGTTTGCAGAGCAACATCCCAGATCAACCTCTAACCTCCCAGATCAACCTCTAACCTCCCCCCCCTCCAAAAAAAACATACCCATATTTTGTTGTTGGTATTTTGAAGCCACAGGTAAGTAAATACCATACCCACCATATATGTAAAGGAATGAATAAGAAAGATACCTGGAGCCCGAACAGAGAAATGGTGGCAATACCCAGCCAGGAATGCAAGCTGTACAGATTTTTGATTTTGCTCTCGTTGTGGAATTTGAAGACTGCATATATTCCAATGGCTCCCAGTACGATAGCGCTGCCCTGAAGCACCAGATGCACTGTTTTCTGAACCTCTTTTTTAGCAGGGATCATTTTGTAAGCTAGAATTGCTGTGCACACATATGGATTGTTGGTTAGTATGTTCAGCTCCAAATCCAGCCTCGGATAAATTAGCATCCAGTCAAATTCAGGATTTGATTGGTTTTACCTTGGCTGGACAAAAAGATGAAGCCTACAAACATGAAGACTGGATGAACCTGCACAGTAAATAAAAGACATGGAGGACATTAAAATCAATCAGGACTTGGACTGAACAGAACTAAACCCAGACAGAGAAGAGAATTAGAAGTAGAAGTTCTAACGTTGAAGATTTTGGTCTTATTTTGGTCGTGGAAAGCCAATCCCCCATTATAGTGTATGCACCAAAAGAGGATTAATATACAGGCTGTCACTCCAAACAACTGGGCGAGAAAGATAATAGGCCGACTTGGGATACCAAACCCAGAACTATTTTTCTTCAAATCCATTGAGCAGAGCCCTGATTAATCAGATTCCACACACTCTCGCTGATCTGAATCTATGTGTATGAAATTGCTACTTAAGCCTCCTTTTTCTGCTCTAAAAGCTCTTCCCAAACACAGTAAGCCCCCACTGCTCAATGATCTTATTTCTTATCAAATTTGGCTTGAGCTTTGGTTGGCTAAGGTGCCTTGTTCATGGGTGTTTCCTGTCTTTTATGGCTTTCTTTAATTGCAAGTTTACTGTAAATTGCAAAAACTTGCTGATGATTGAATATTCCTGATCTTTTTCTAATTACATTCAATACCGACCAGGAAATGTTATGAGAGTCTTCCTCTCCCATTCCTCAAATTGACAACCACTTCAACAAAAGCCCATATCTTTATCTATATAATAAATCAGGATATGACTTTAGATGCATCCATGAAACTATTCCCACCCATTTCAAACCATTGCCCAATAAGCCTAATTTTCATTTGTCCTCTTTTTCTTCTCTACTTAAATAACTCCACCTACATGAAAACCCATCCCCTTCCTTCTCTGTACTGACTTGATTTCAACACTAATGAAGTAATTATATTTCTTTTATTGACAATAACCAATGACACGAGAATATCAAAAGGCCACCTGTTAAAGGAATATCCGAAGTATGATCATTTCGTGAACACCTCTGCAACTAACTTACCCACATGTATTTTTTTTTCTTTCTTCATTATCATGAAGATAAAGTTTCCAATTTGATTGGAGAGGGTCAATTTCTTTGACTTCGGAAGTGAATGTAACGCTTAAGTAACTTCTTAAAAGTAAACTCTTTTGCAATTGAGTTCCATATAGAAAAGTCAATTGTTTTTATTGGATGTTTTGAATTTACAATGAAAATAAGGATATTCATTTTCAATTTGTAGTAAAGTCTCCCATCTATGGTTAGATCACATTTTTACAACTAATTATATGATGACTTGGTTGAACTTTCACAAACACTTGGTCATATTACACTTTAAATATGGAATCATTTTAGTTGAAAATTACTTTCCGAGCTTATCTAGATTGATTCAGACATTCAAGAGGCATGGAGTATCACTTAATTGAACATAATCTCTAATCGAAATAAAAATGCCCAAAATTACGTATTTATCATTCTATTTGAGTGGTAAAGTCTACGGAGGTATACATACCTTACCCCCTCTGGATTTGAACGTGTGGTCTCTTAGGAGGAAACACATGTTCTTAACAATTAGGCCTACTTAGGCTTTCACAAGTTCAAATTCAGAGGGGGGTAGGGTATGTATACCTCCATAGACTTTACTAGTCAAATCTTTGGGCGGAGGGGGTCCATTGTCCCACAAACAAGGGGGTCTCATACACCAATTTGGTGTTTGGCTTGGTAGTGACTTTAAAAATATATTATTATTATAAAGTTCAAATAAAAGAAAAACAATTAATTTTCTATAAATGACTTAATTAATTGTAAATATCACATAATTAAGTTTTAAACAATGTTAAATCCAACACAAGATAGTATTGAAAGGTCGTACAACTTATAACTTAAAAAATAAAAAATCCATAATTTAATAAATAAAAAATTAACCTAAAATTGATGAGCTATTAATTTACATGTATGTAAATTGAAAGACAAAAAAAAATATTGGAATGTCATGAAACAAGGGTGAACATGAAATTTGAACATCATTCACTATTATTTAGAAAATTAAACTAAATTTGAGTGATTGTACTAAATTTGAGTGATTGTGAAGGTTTTATATCACCAACCCAAATCCATCTTAAACTAGAATCTATCAAGCATGGAGAGGGATCAAATTTATTGAAGTATAATTTTTTGATAATTTAATATGAAAGAATTAATACATGACATGAGATTAAATGATAAAAAAAAATATGCCTCAATAAATTTGATTCTTCTAAATGCTTGATAAATCCAAATTTAAGAAGTTAGTTTAATTTTTCTAAATATTATTACATACATATTTACCTCACACATATGTATCATAATAAACTTAAAAAAACTTCAATGTTCTTAATGAAAAAGATTAATAAAATTCTTAAAAAAAAAAAATCATATTTTAACGTTTATATATACAATTTTTACAAAATTCATATTTAAACCATCTAAAATTAAATATTACTTATTTTATATTTATAAACATATTTTTAACAAGTTAATACACATCAATACACATCCCACGATGTAACAATAATTACACCAAAAAAAATACCCATTTATCACCTCCTTCCCTGGCCTAATAAGAACCATTCCTCAACAATGGTGTGGAAATGTAATTACATTTGATTTGGTCAACTTGATCAAGTCTATTTCACAAAGTCTCCATCTAAAGATGGACTATTCAAAACATCTCACGCTCAATCATATCTCCATTATCTTGTAGATGGACTATTCAAAACATCTGACCCTCAATCATATCTCCATTATCTTGTATATAAAAACAATGTTAGTGTGATTAGATTTTGACATATATATTATATATAAACTATTTGTGTGGTTAGATTTTGAATTCCAACTCAAATTAAAAATCTACAAAGGTATACATACTTTTCTTTTTATGGATTTGAATTTGTGATTTTTTAGGAGGAAACACATGTTCTTAACCATTAGGCCCACTCAGGTTGTGAATATTTATCTTTGGGGTTTATGGTAAATCTAGAGTATCTCTGTCTATGACTATTCAAACTATTGATTTAGAGTAACTATGTCGGTGACTATTCAAACGATGACTATTCAAACTTTGCACCAAATTGATTTACAATAACTTTGTTGGTGACTTTTCAAACCCTACCGTGAATCAGGTGCACAAGTTTCTTATTATTATACAATAATAATAATATAATCTAGCTTTTTGGATCTTGTGGTGATCATTATCTCTGTAGTGAATACATAAGGTGATGAATATATTATCTCTATGGTGAATACACACTGGATATTATCTCTGTGGTGAATAAACACCCAATATTATCAATTGATGCGGTGAATATATGTGTGTGGGTAGTGAATTAATGTAGTGAATATTTATTTCTCGGCCTAAGTGAATATGGTCTATGGTAACTCTTATCTATGCTAACTACGTCGATGACTATTCAAACCCTACAATGAAGCAGGTTTACAGGTTTCTTATTTATTTTTCTTTTCAATATGAGTAATTCGCTATTGATACCTAAATCTAATAAAGTAACACTAGATATTGTGCATGATTCTATAGAATGAATAGAAAAACATAAAGAAGAGAGAGAAGTCAAAATTTAAAGTGAATTAGTAGAAATACTTCGAAGTGACTTACTAGCAATGCTTGATAATAAATTTACATGATTCGAAGATAATATTTAGAGACATACAATAAGCTATTAGGGTTTGAGACTCGGCTATAGAAAATGGAGGCTATATTACAAGAAATAGAAAAAGAAACCAAGAACAAACACAAGCAAGGGAGGAAGAAAATAGCAATCTTAGGGACACGATTAAAGAGCTATAAGACTATCTGATTAACAATTTGGCCCTAAATAGCATGGAACACAAATTGGATATCAATCCTATCAAAGAGGAAATGAATAAGCTCATAAAGTTAGACCATGAGCGTATTCATAATTTTTGATATAAAAGATCACAAATATGAGGACACATTAGCAATAGTCAAGGAGGAATTAAAAAATAAATCACAAATTGAAGTAATTGGCCTTATAAAGATAGGTTAAGGTTGGGAAAAATAATTGAACATAAAGATAGGTTGATTCGGGTTATGGTAAGCTCTAATGCCCATAAATATGACATACTTAGTAAAACTCCAAGCTTAAAAGGGTTTGTAATATCTATAAATGAAGACCTCATTCCATAAGATCAAACTAAATTAAGGAAGGAGGTTCAAAAGGTAAAGGAAGCCATATAGGAAGGAAAATGGGAAATAATTAAGAACTGAAAACCTATTATTAGGGATAAAGACCAAAAGGATAACAATAAATAGCAATTTGAGAGACTTCAGATCCTTTCTTGGAAGTATTGGGGCTTTCCATGGAATAAAGGGCCTATATTAAGTTGGATCCCAAGGGAAATTGATATCATATTTCTTGTTGAAACTTGTGAGCATGAAGAATCTAAGGTCCCTAACATAGACAGATTTATATTGTAGTCAACATGGAACAAGAAATCCTCCCGTAGAGGGATTGGAGGCATAGCTTGTTACATAATAAAAAACACTTCTCCTCACATTCGTCTTCATAAAAAAGACCCTCTCAATTAGTTCATTTGGGTGGAGATTTCATATATTAATGCTAAGAAGGTGTATATATCAATTTGTTATTTTACGCCTATTAATTCTACCTTTTATACAAAAAACAATCTAGATAAAAATTGTCCCTATAAAAGCTTAGAACAAGATATTTATAGTCTGATAAATGAAGGCACTATCCTCCTACTAGGAGACTTTAATGCTAGAAATGCAACTAATCAAGCTATTATCTTAAGCAACGATTCCAACCCTAGTCCTCTGTGGCTAGATGAGGACCTTGTTTTAGCTAATAGATACAAGAGAAATTCAGAAGACTTGACCAAGAATTTATATGGTACTGAGTTAATCAAGCTTTGTAGTTCTTAAGTTCTAATCATTTGCAATGGTCTAATGAAGTGGCCGAAATTGAACCAGATGATTGTATCCATGGGCTAGGTAGTAGTGTTGTGGACTATGTGATATTGGATATCCATGCTTGCAACCAAATAGTAAATTTTAACCTTTTAAACGACCATGAGCCTGACACTGATCATATACCTTTAACCCTAACTCTAAAATTTACCATGCACACAAGCCCCCTTGAAGATAAATCTGGTAACCAAAGGCATCTGCTTTTTGAAAAAAATAAATTTGATATCTTTTTTAAGGACTTAAACACTGAATTAAATATTCTATCATGTAAAAACAATATTGAAGACATCTACCGTAATTTTACAACAACCCTCTCTACCTCCATAAAAACAAATTATATTGAAGTGTTGTGTAAAAAGAAGAATAGAATTGCCAACCCTTGGTATGATAATGAGTGTAAACTTGCTAGAAAAAACATTAGGGATGCATGTAACGAGTCTTCAAAATATGATAAGTTTAAGAGATACAAAACCCTAATTAAAAGGGGAAAAAGACACTACATAAATAGAAAGCAAGAGAATATTTTGCACCTTTTTAAGTTAGATCCAAAGAAATTTTGGAGGCAAATTCTGACTCGTAAAACTAAAGAAAATGCTATGATTCACATGAGAGATTAGAATTCCTACCTTAAAAATATTTATGAATCTCGTAATTCCCTAGACAAAATGCCTAAAGTTTCTACAAAAGATGATTTTTTTCTATAGAAGACATCAATTTTAGGGTTAAGCAGCTTGCAAATGGGAAAGCTAAGCACATCAAGGTCTAACAAGCTAAAATATCAAAAATTGGAGGGTCTCTTTTGATCCCTCACATACACAAGCTCTTCAATTCAGCAGTCAAGTAGGACTTCCCTAAGCCTTGGACTCAAAGCCTCATTGTACCTATTTTTAAAAGTGGGGATAAAAGCAATCCCTCTTATTATAGGACCATTATGATTAGCCCCGTTTTATCCAAGATATATGGAAGTATTTTGGAAAAGAAGATAAGCATATGGCTAGAAAGACACGGAAAAAGAGCTAAAGGTCAAGTCAGTTTTAGAAGTTATCATTCAACTATAGACCACCTCATTGTGCTTAGGCTCATTGCAGAGGAGTCATGTCACAACAATAAAATCAATCTCATTTTTTGTTTTGTTGACCTTAGGAAAGTTTTTGGCACTGTGCCTAGGACCAGCCTTTGGAATAGGTTAGAAGAGCTAAAGTTTCCCTCCAGGTTGAGAGTTGTTGTGGTAAGGTTGTAGGAGAACGTTATGCCAAGTCTAGGAGAACTGAGGGTTGGTCAGAAGAAATTAAATGCAATTTAGGAGTCAAGCAAGGTTGTCTCCTATCCCCTACCCTTTTTGGCATTTACATTGACAAGTTAGAAGATTGTTTGGAAGTCGCGGGTTGTGTTGGAATTCTTCTCTATGCCGATGATATTCTTCTTATGGCAAGGAATCACTATTACCTTCGTAAGCATATTAGAATCCTCAAGGACTTCTACTCTAGTATAGGTTTGACTGTGAACATTGACAAAATGAAGGTTGTGATCATTAAATCCAACAAGATCACCTATGATAATTTTGTATATGACGACAATATATTGGAGCAAGTGCATTCGTACAAGTATCTTGGAATTGATATTCATCACAAGTTGAATTGGAACTATAGCATTGAGAAAAGGATAAATTGAGTTTGGAAAGATTATTATGGGCTTGAAAATAATTGTAAATTAGTAGATCTTTGGCTATGGGATAAGAAAATTTTCCTCTTTGAGACTCTTGTCATTCATGTTATCATATATGGATGTGAAGTTTGGGGATGCAACATCTCTTAAGAATCTTGGATAAAGATAGATTAGATCCAAAAGAATTGTATAACTTATAATCTCAAAATTAAGGGCAATACACCCTATCCTATCCTCCTCATCGAAACGAGCCTTTCCTCAATTGAGAGCACAACTATGACTATGTACTTAATGTATAAGAACAAGATAAACAATATGAATGACAAGAGGCTCCCCAAAATTGCTTCATACTCTAGCCAAAATCACCAACGGCTCAAGCGGGGATGACATAATGATTCTAAGTCTTGGCTAAATCATTGGGGAATAAAACAAGAAGTTATTCTGCAAAATATCGATGATATTAAAAATATTGTACAAGCTAAATTTAAGGAGAATCTATGGTGTGATAAAGAATCAGAGGATAAAAGAAAATTAAGATATTATAAGGAGGTGGTTAACCCTAACCTTGAAGATCAACAATATCTCTATGTTTTGACTAGTGTAAAGAAGATAATCAATATTGCAAAAACAAGAACTAATTATCATGAGGGTACAATTATTCCCATGATTCCAAGTGGCAACCATATCACTCACACCATAATCACACATATGGAGATAGTAACACATGGTAATATAATAGAGACTTCTAAAAGAGATATGGAGATTCCAAGATGGTTCTAAAACTTGAATTCTAACCCTAATTTGAGTTATCAAAAACCTAGACAAAGGAGGGAAATGAGTTCACTTTCTTTAGCTACCTTTGTTGTTCTCTAGATGAGTAGATAGTGTAGGGAAGTTACTAACAAAGGAGAGAGAGAGAGAGAGGTTTGCAGAAGGTCATAGAGTTAAAGCATGATAATGTGATTCACTTTGTAGTTAAAGGAAGAAAATTGTTTGAGTGGAAACACATAAAAATAAAGTTTAGGACATTAGTATCCCATAGCTTCATACCAATGTTGGGTATATTTCTAATCAATATTATAATCTCCATAATATTAGAAGATGAAAGGAATATTCCTTGATTTCTTATTGATTTCCATGTATTGTGTTTATAGGATAAATCTTTGTGTTTCAGTGTGGGTCTCTTTATTGTTGTAGTTTTGTTTTAATGTCATAATAGTTAAAGAAACTACTTAGTGTGTTTTATATCATGTTTGAAGAATTAAAATTCCACAAAAAGTCATGCATTCAATTATAGTCTAGTTGTAGTAGTTGTAATTGTAGATCTATTTTAGTGAGCTAGCCATTAGAATACCAAGGTGGTTTACTAATCACAATCAATTAAATATCATTCCATACTATATATAATATCAATTGATTTAGTGTACGTAATATATCAACCTATATAGGAAATACATGATATATCAACTAGTTTGTTTTAGTAATTTTTTTCCCCAAAAAAACTTCACATGGAAACTGAAAGGATGTTTTTCCACATTTATAGGTAGCATCCCTATTGAACCCATGGATGTACTAATACACCTAACCTAGAAAGATTTGAATCACATACATGCATGTTAGCACAAAAAAAATTCTATTTTAATTAAAATTAGACCAATTTATTTGACTTAAAATTAAATTCAAATCAATTATAATGAACTCCCACCAATCTATGGTTGGACTATATTTCAATTAAAAAATATTAATTAACATACATATTTACAAACACACATTTATACTCAAAGATATTATTTAACACAAGGTTTTTTTTACACAAAACTTTTCTATTTTACAACTAAATTTAACTTGAAAATTATTTTACTATTTTTTTGTATTTTTAGTATAACATATTTGTTGATGAATTATTTTGGATAAATATATATCACATGATTTACATGATTTAATAGTTAGAATAGGATACTTTTATGCAAATAACTCATATTTTGAAATGTCAATAAATATAAAACTTTTATATATGGATTTTTTTTTTTTAATAACATATTTTTTGGGGATAAATTTATATCACAAGATTTAATGGTTAGAATAAGGTATTTTTCTGCAAATAACTTATATTGAAATGTCGATAAATGTAAAACCTTTATATGTGTGATAGATGTGCAACCTCCTAAAATTGATTCCTCTCTATCATTTATTAAAAAAAAAAAAAAACTCAAACAAAATAAAAGTATAAATAAATAAATAAAAAGTTATTTGCATTCCACCTATATAAATAAGAAAAGCAAAAAGAGGTTATATGCATTCCACCAATACAAAATAAAGGAGAGCTTACACAAAAGTAGTAAAAATTATAAATAAACCCAAAGAGGTTATATGGGCTTTACCCAAAAGAGAGACTAAATAATACAAAAGGAGAATAGGAGAAGTAAAAACTACGAAAGTGAAAGGTAAAGATAGTAAAATATGAATATATAGAAAAATTAAAAATATTAAAATTAGAAAAATATGAAAAAATAAATAAATATAAAAAATGAAATGAGAAAAGAAAAGGAATTTGTGCTTAAATAAATAAAATCATCACATGCAACCCTGAAGGGAAAAAACGAACGGAGAACTAAAAACCAAAGGAAAAAGTCAAATTAAAAAAATAAATTAAAAGACCCTCATCTTTAAAAAGTTAAAGAAAAAGCAATCACTTAGGGAAAAAAAAAATTCGTTGAGTGAGTACGTTAAAAGAATATTGTCTATCACCTTGGTTATGGAGAATACCACGTTATGTCATTGTTTCTATCAAAGTAGTTGGTGTTAGAAATTAACATGGGGCAAATTATAAGGTTAAATTTCAAAGAGAAATAAGCTATGTAATTATAAGGTTAAATTTCAAAGAGAAATAAGCTATGTAAGAAGATCAGATTTAATATTCATTTAATTGATTACTTACCTTTGTAAAAATAAGCTATGTAAGAAGATCAGATTTAATATTCATTTAATTGATTACTTACCTTTGTAAATATCTTAGTGAAAGAATAAGGTGAATGAAATTTATTTTGTAAAATAGAGAAATTGTTTCATAATAGATGAGGATTACGGTTTGAGAGAAATTTTTGGTATCTAATTTGTTCTTTTAATTGTCCATACTTCCCTTCATTGCAAACTTGGTTCTATAAACATAGTTAGATATCACAAATTTTTTTCCTTGGGGTGATGGAGTAAATCCAAAGTATCATTCACCAACAAATAAGGATACTCTTCATTAATTGATTCATCTCATTTCAGTTGACAAGATGATTTTTCAAAGGTTTCTAGACCTAGAGTCTTTGAGTCTAAAGATGAAGAGTCATGCCAGTGTTAAGAATGAGCCTACCAATGAGAAGAAGGATCACCAGCTAAAGAACAAGTACTTCTTGAGTGTTTTGGACCCATCTAGGAAGAAGTTAAGTTGCATGATCAAGATTACTATACTCAATCGTAGGAGGTGGGGGACTAGTTGGAGTAGGAGGATACTCCTCATTGTCTTCATTAAAAAAAGAACTAATATCCATAACAAAAGAAAAATCATGAGAAGAAATAGAAGAAAAAGAAGATGTCAAAGAAGTAAAAGGAGAAGTCAATTCTTAAGTCAAAGATGTCATCAACATTGAACAAGCTTGTAGATCAAGAAATCTTCATCAAATAGAGCATCTCTACTAAGAATAACCTATATAGTTTGGGGTACATATAGGTGATAGCCTTTTACATCTTCAAAGTAGCCAACAAAATTACATTTTTGACTCTTGGGTTGCAAAGCTTTATCATTTCTTATGTAGAATATGGGCCCAAGTGTCACAACTGAATATCCAAAATTTGATCTCATCTAGCTTTAGTTTGCTCCATGATTCTTCCTACGTAAATTAGGTACAACCTTGTAAGGAGAGTGGTTCAATATATAATTTACATAGTTAATGGCTTCATCCCAAACTTAGGGGCTATATTCCTAGATTGAATCTTGTAATTTTTGGTTACTTTACAGCTTTAGTTCCTTCTCTCAACCACATTGTTTTGCGGCAACATATAGGGTACACTTTATTACATCTAAATTCCTTCTAATTAATAGAAACCAATGACTTGTTTATTTACATATTCACCACCATTATATGATCAAAGTCTCTGAATGTGATGACCATACTACTTTTCAATAAGGGCCTTGACTGCCAAAACTTAATGAATACTTCACAATTTTAGGTAAGGAAGTAAACCCAAGTTTTCTTGGAAAAATCGTTGATAAAGGTCAGAAAATACTTGGAACTAGAAAATGAATCATTGGGTAAAGGACCACATAAATAATTATCAACAAGATTCAAATGTGTATTTTCATGCTTAATGCAGAGGTAAGTGGGCTGCAACACACACACATAATTACAACACACACACCCTGCTACAGAATGCACAACGGAAAAACAAAACATAAATACTTTTTCCAAATAATGAGAAATCCACTAGAAACTAAAACACTCGAAAACCCACGAATTTCAATACCATTCGTTTATTAACTCAATGCAGATAACATATTTCTATATTACCTTGAGCCTGAGATAAAAAGACCGCCATGAATTGTTTCTTGCGTGGATGAAAACCACTACGAAATTATCAAGAGGATAATGGTCTACGTGTATGGGCTGCGATTCTGTTTCACCTTCTTGTGTGCTCACCCAATCTAGAATCTTTCTCTCCAATCCACCTTCTACGATTTCCTTGCTTCGTGGTTCACCAACCCCCTTCAAAATTGCACTCAATTTCTTTTTAAAAATCCTCCTTAGCTCTGAAATGACTTTCCTTCCCTCCAAGAATGAGTTGTTACTCAAACTGTCTCTTTGTCTTTCAGATTGCTTCAAGTTCCCTTTGGCCTCGGTTCACATTTTTTTCCTTTAGTTGTGACTCATCATGAATTCATACCAGTGTGGAAAAATCAAATCCATACGACCATAGTGTTGCAAATAAAGAAATATTGTGACACTTGTAAATTTCATTACGTGTGCAAGTTTCAACACGTGTTTCAACATGACACTTGTAAAATTTCTCTATACGTGGCAATTTCAGCATGAGTTTTTGCACATGTTTCAACACGATTTTCAACACATGTTTCAACACAAGTTTCAACATGAGTTTCAACACAAGTTTCATCATAGAAATAATAGTTGCATGAGTAATCAACACTTCGGATTTACAACAAACTGACTAAATAAAATGGACCACTAACATAGTCCTTATTCGACTTATTTCCTATTTGCAGAATGGAAATATTTTTGGGTGATGCGGATTGCCCGAGCCCAAGGATTCTCCTGCATCAGACACCTCTGGTAAGAAAAACATGATCTCTAGATCTTTTGTAGATCACTGTTGAAGTGAAGAGTTTTGCACACATGCTAACTGATATTCAGTCACCCATGATGCATCTTCTTCTCCTTGATTCTTCCACTTGATCAAATATTCCATGTACTCCTTCCGGTGAGTCTTCTTACCAATTCTGGTAGCAAGAATTTCTTCAATCTGCTCCTCAGACTTAATTGGTAGATGTTGTTACCATTTGTTGAGGGTACCTTCATTTGTTCTTCTGTCTCCTTCATGAAACTCATATAGGTCAACAACATTGAATGTAGGAGATATGTCAAATTTCTACGAAAGTTCCAACTGATAAGCATTATCAGAGATCTTTTTAAAAATTTGGCATGGACCTATCTTCTTGTACTTGAGTTTATTATATGTGCCTCGAGGAAATCACTCCTTCCTCAAGTGAGCCATGACCAACTCACCCTCTTGGAATACCTTCTATCTTCTATGTTGATCTGTTCTTTGCTTATAAATGTGATTGTTGGTCTGCAATTTCTTCTTTACCTATTCTTCTAATTCATGCATACTTTCCACAAAATCATTCGCATCAACACTCTTCTTTCCTTTCAAATCCTTAAATACAACCAAATCTACCACACCTTTTGGTGACCGTCCATAAACAATATGAAATGGACTCTTTCCCGTAGAACTGTTCATCGAATCATTATATGTGAATTCATCTTGGGCCAATGCCAAATCACATTGACTAGGATTCTCTCCACTTAAACTTCTCAACAAATTTCCTAGACTCATGTTCACTACTTCTGTCTGACCATCCATTTGAGGATGATACGTTGAACTATACAACAAATCCGAGCCTGATTTTTTCCAGAGTTTCCTCCAAAAATTCCCAAGAAATCTAGTATCACGATCTGAAGTAATACTCTGTGGCAATCCATGCAATCTTACCACTTCTTTGAAAAAAAATGCAACTAATTCACTAGCATCATTAGTCTTCTTACACACTATGAAGTGTGTCATTTTCTAAAATCTATCCACCACTACCATTGATGAATCATGCTTTCTTCAAGTCATAGGCAATCCTAAGACAAAATCCATATTGATATTCTCCCAAGGTTCTTTGGGTATTAGCAATGGAATATAAAGTCCCTTGTTCTAAGTTTTTCCTTTGGCTAGTTGACAGATCCCACAACCTTCAACAAACCTTCGAACATCCTTATTAAAGTTGGGCCAAAAGTACCTCTCCTTTACCAAGGCTGCAGTATTATACATCACAAAATGTCCTCCTAAACCACCATTATGTAACTCTTTAATGAGATTCAACTGTATGGAACTTCTGGGAATACACAACTGTTGATTTTTAAACAAAACCCCCTCATGGATATGGTAGTCTAGATATGGTATTCTGTCTAAACTTTAAGGCTCCTTACATTCCTTCCAAGGTTCTGAGAAATTTTCATCTTCTTCATATAATGTCTTTAGATAGTTCATGCTTCCCACTTCTACTGACATGGTATTGAGTAATTCTATCCTCCTACTTAATGCATCAACTACCTTATTGGACTTCCCGGACCTGTGTTTCAACACAAAAGAGTAACTTTGCAATAATTTTACCCATTTAGTGTGCTTTTGATTCAACTTACCTTGGTTGTTAATGTACTGCAGAGCTTTGTGATCCATGAATAAGACAAACTCCTTCAACAATAGATAATGTCTTCATTTCTTCAAAGCTTGCACAATAGCATAAAATTCTTGATCATAAACATAATAATTTTTTTGGCCTCGTTCAACTTCTTGCTAAAAAATGCAATGGGTCTTCCTTCTTGACTTAGAACTGCTCTAATTGTTGTTGCATTAGCATCGCAATAAACCTAAAACACTTTATTAAAATATGCTAATGCTAATATTGGTTGTGTTGTTACTCTCTTCTTCAATTCTTCCAATGACTTCTCTGCTACTGCAATCCACTGAAACACTCCCTTCTTCATGCATTCTGTAAGAGGCTCACATATTTGGCTAAAGTTCCTAATGAATTTCCGGTAAAAGCTTGCCAATCCATGGAAACTCCTCACATCGAATGTGCATCTTGGTGTTGGCCATTCAAGGACAACCTTCACTTCTCAGGATCCATTTTCAGTCCTTCTTTTGAAACCACAAAACCTAGGTACACTAACTCTCGTTGCGTGAATGTACACTTCTTCAGGTCTATCAATAGTTTATCTTCTTTCAAGCGTTGTAACAATGTTCTCACATGCTCAACATGCTCTGTTATGTTCCTTCTAAAAATCAGTATATCATCCAAATATACAACCACAAACTTACCCAAAAATGGCTTCAAGACTTCGTTGATCAATCTCATGAACGTGTTGGGTGCATTAGTTAACCCGAATGGCATCACTAACCATTCAAATAGTCCATCTTTCATATTGAATGTTGTCTTGCATTCGTCACCTTCTCTTATCTAAATCTGGTGATAACCACTCTTCAAATCAATTTTTGAAAAATATTATGAACCACTCAGGCAATCCATAAGGTCATCCATTCTGGGCAATGGAAACTGATACTTGATAGCGATCTTGTTTATAGCATGTGAATCAATACATATTCGGCATTCCCCTATTTTCTTTGGATTCAATACTGCTAGTACTGCACACAAACTCAAACTCTCACGAATTAACTCTTGGTCAAGCAATTCCTGGACGTTTTGATTCACTTCTTCACTCTTTGTTGGAGTCATCCTAAAAGGTGCTTTATTAGGTAAACTCAATCCAGGAATTAAATCAATTTGATGAGAAATACTTCTCACTGGAGGCAATCCTTTTGGAAGATCATTAGCAATAATCTCCTTAAATTCATCCGACAATGAATTTATTTATGTAGGTACAACATTTGGCTCCTCTACACTTTTCACTTCTTTTAGAATCACTTCTAAACAAAATGGTGATTTTCTTTCTTCCTGTAAGAATTCCTTAGCAGAACATAGCATGATCCTACTGCTACTCATGTTTATATCAATACGATTCCTTGTTGTTGCTATTGTATCCTCCAGCATTGGTGTTAATTTATATCCTTGTCCTTCTTTATTGAACTCATATGTGTTTTCCTTACCATCATGGTGAACTTGTCGATCAAACAACCATGGTCTTCCCAACAATATGTGACACACATCCATCTCAATCACATCACATAACACCTTCTCCTGAAAACTCCCTATTTGAAAATTCAATAAACATTGCTCAATCACAGTCACATGTTGTCCCTTGTTCAACCAAGAAACATGGTAAGGGTTCAGATGGTTCAACCTTGTCAAGTTCAATTTGTTCATGACTTCAGTGGATACCAAATTTTCTATACTTCCTCCATCTATAATCAGGTTACAACATTTTCTTTGAACCTTACATTTTGTTTTAAAAATTTTCTTTTGTTTTTTTGGTTCCTTTGCCTCTTTTTGTTCAGATTTAAGCAACATTCTTCGAAACAACAAACTCTCACCTTGTTATTGTTTAACAACAACCATATTTTCTCCAACTATTGAAGCTTCATCAACTTATGTGACTTGTTCCCATGCTTCATCTCTTCTCCATGAAGTTTTCCTTTTTGGGCATTCATACTTCTTGTGTCCCTCTACACCACAGTGATAACAAGTGATTACATATCTACCCTTTCCTCTTCTTAATCCTTTGCCTCTACTAGCTCCATTTCTTCCTCTGCCACCTTAACCACTGGAAGATTCTCCTTCCTTTTCATTTCCTTTAGCATTCCCTTTTTTTCCTCATCCTTTAGAAGCTCATCCTCTACCTCTAGGTTGTGTTTTCCTCTCAATCTTTTATTCTACCTTCAGGGAAACTTGATAAGCTTCATCAATAGTGCGGAAATAGTGTGTGCTCATTTCATCCTGAATTAAATAATTTAGCCCATTTAAATACCTTGCAACTCATTGGAATTTTGGTTCCTTGAGGACTGCTCTGAGTGACATCCTAAAGAAATATTTAGTGTATTCACGAATATATGTCTCCCTTTGTCTGAGGTTATGGAATTGTCAGAACAAATTATGTTGGTAATCAACAGGAAGAAATTTATCTTTAACCTTGGTAACCATCTTCTTCCAAGTTCTTATTTTCTCCAGTTGATTATTCACTCTATCCTTCTGCAACATATCCCACCATAGTGTTGCATGGCCTTTCAGTTTTGTAACAACAAATCTTACCCCGATTTGGATCCTAAACATTTTCATACTTGAAGTATCTTTTGAGTTCTCCAATCCAGTCAATGAGAACATCAGATCTCAGACTACCATCATAACAATAAACATCAACCCTTGCACTACCCCTGTTACTCAAATCCAAAATCAGTCTAGTTGCTGGGTCTCTTTCATCACCGACTCGTTCATCTTCGATTTCTTCTTTTGGCTCTGAGTATACTTCATCATCTCCATTCCTACGATTTTCCAATTCCTCTATTCTTCTTCCCAAATTTTCTAGTTCTTGATTTTCTACACCTCCCCTTCCTACTCCTCTCCTTCGCGACGACATTCCTCCAAGTTGTAGGTGTCTCACCAACATCCACAGACCTCACACGGTTATGTAACCCAACTTGACTTCCAACACTCTTGTTGAGCAACCACCACGAACATGTATTTTGTACCCTATCTCACAAAAGCAGATTAGATGTTAATCCCAGAGAAAAAATGAGATCTGATACCAGATAATGAAGAGGTAAGTGGGATGCAACACACACACACAATTACAACACACACCCTGTTATAGAATGTACAACAAAAAAACAAAACAGAAATACTTTTTTCCAAATAATGAGGAATCCACTGGAAACTAAAACACTCGAAAACCCGTGAATTTCAATACCATTCATTTATTAACTCAATGTAGAGAACATATTTATATATTACATCGATCCCGAGTTAAAAATACTGCCATGAATTGTTGCTTGCGTGGCTAAAAATCACTAGGAAATCATCAAGAGGGTAATGGTTTGTGTGTATGGGTTGTGATTTTGTTTCGCCTTCCTGTGTGCTCACCCAATCTGGAATCTTTCTCTCCAGTCCACCTTCTACGATTTCCTTGCTTCGTGTTTCACCAACCCCTTCAAAATTGTGCTACATTTCTTTTAAAAACTCCTCCCCAGCTCTGAAACGATTTGTCTTCCCTCTAAGAATGAGTTGTTACTCAAATCGTCTCTCTGTCTTCTAGATTGTTTCAACTTCCCTTTGGCCTCGATTCACGTTTTGTCCTTTAGCTATGACTCATCATGAATGCATACCAACGTGGAAAAATCAAATGTGTACAAATACAGTGTTGCAAATAAAGAGATATTGTGACATTTGTAAATTTCATTGTGTGTGCCTGTTTCAACACATGTTTAAGCATGACACTTGTAATTTTTCTCTATACGTGGAATTTTCAGCATGAGTTTCAGTACGAATTTCAAAACATGTTTCAGCACAAGTTTCAGCATGTGTTTCAACACGAGTTTCAGCATAGCAAGAGTAGCTACAGGAGTAATCAACACTTTGAATTTACAACAAACTAACTAAATAAAATGGACCACTAACACAATCCTTATTCAACTTATTTCCTATTTGCAGAATGGAAATATTTTTGGGTGATGCGGATTTCTCGAGCCCAAGGATGCTCCTACATAAATTCTTAAGAGACACCTTTGTTAAAACTATTTGAATGGTGCTTTCCATGAATTCACAACTGGGTCAGAAACCATGTTGGAAGAAATAAGAGGAAGGTCCTACACCATCTCATGCTTACATAACTACTATAGTGAGTAGTAATTCAAGTGTCCAAAATGCACATGCCATATTCTTCTCGAATCATCAATATGATTGACAAAAACATAAGAAAGTGATGATGACCCAAAGTTGTCCAAATTGTTCATCTTGGAAAAGTCATTGACATTATTTAAGGCTATTATATTCTTATAATGATCCTTGAGATCTTGATTACAACATGGTAAGGAAAAAAATCTATGGATTTGTTGGCATGTCTTCTTACCTATGGTGAGAAGAGGATCTATCGAAGTTATTCCCCCTCTTCTTCAAGTAATACTTTGAATGGTTTTATTGAAATACCTTAAGATCAAAATTTTCCATGATTTGTTTGGTATGAATTGTTCAAAGTTGAATTTGTTTTTGGCTAAGTATAGATGTGCAGCGTTGTTTTTTCTCTACATGTCACATTGCTTTCAAATGCATCTTTGACTACCTTAAAACCTCCTCCACACGACATGGTACCACATTCACGTGGTGCACAAACCATTAAGAGGGATCATCCTACTACAACATTAGACTTCCATTGCACATCACATTCATCACAACCATTCCCATCCATTACATGTTGCATTTCCACATCATGTTAGATTAAACTTGACTAGGTGAAAGACTCGAAGTTGTTAGGTCAACAACATTGGTTTCATGCACATGGTATTTGTTACCCATGGCACTGAGCATGTGGATTACATGTAATGAAATATTATAAAATGTCAATGATACACCATTGTAATGTGTCAAGATCTAAGCAGTGAAGGCTCACTTGGTTGGGGCCACGAGGTTGGTCGCTTGGTCGTGTTTGGTTAAGGAAATAATAGATCTATTAGCTAGTTTTTCCAGTTTGGGTTTTCTAGGCTAAAATAATGCTTGTGTTATGTTCATGTTTATCATATTATTTTTCTCTCGCATTTTTATTTCCTGACAATTGGTATCGGAGCAAGGTATGATTTAGCACTAAGATTTGAAGAGCACTGGGTTTGGGATTAGAGTGTGTGAAGGATATATGGCTTGTATGCTTGGATCTAATGGATATGTCAGGTGTGGTTGGATTTGTTGTCTAGTTGCAGAACTACCAATAAGTGAGCATCAAGAGATGGAGGAATGGCAAGGAAATAAGATGGCGACATAAGTTTGAGAATAGCAACAAACAAATAAAAAAATTGATGGAGTTGATTGAAAATGGGCATATGACTATAAGACCTAGTCAGACATGCGTACCCCAAGTTTTAAATTTCACCAATACAGTTTAGAGGTAGACCTAGGTGATTGGGGGATCATGCAGGATTCCCATATACTCTGAATTTGAGGGATGTTTGGCCACATTTGGTCATGGGAAAACCCAATTCAAGTTTAAAGGGGGGAATGTTAGGTTACAATTTACTAGGTGAAAGAGTCAAAGTTGTTAAGTCAACAACAATGGTTTTGGGCACATGGTATTTGTGACCTGTGGTATTGATCCCATGGATTACATGTAATGGAAGATTAAAAAAGGCTAGTGATACTCCATTGTAAAGTGTCAAGAGCCGAGCGGTGAAGGCTCACTTGGTTAGGGCTGAAAGGTTGGATGACTTGTATAGGATTGGACAAGGACAATAATAAATCTATTGTTGGTTTTTTTTTTCTCGCAAGAGTTTTCGGGGATAAATCTTGTGTGATTTATGTGTGTTGTTTCTATGATTTGAAATCTCACCAGGAAGATTGCACGCTAACTATCACAATCTATCCTTACAACTTTATGTACCAACCCAATACCTAAACACAATCTTTGTAACCATATTGCTTATAAAATTCTAGTGACACTCCATTGTAATGTGTCAAGATTTGAGCATTGAAGGCTCATTTGTGGGGCCAAGAGATTCACAAGCTTGGCCAGTTTGGTCAAGGAACTAATATATCTATTAGTTGGTTTTTCGAGTTTGGGTTTTCCAAGATAAAATCTTATTGTTGATATGTTAATGGTTATTATATTATTTTTCTCTTGCATTTTTATTTCCTAACACATTGGCATGCTCTGCATTTCCTTATCCCTCCACCTTCCCATCAATAATTGTTCTCTACCTTCCCTTCCACCAGACCATGAATCCATGATCGTTGCCTCTACTCTATGCACCTCTTTAGGATGAGAGAGAAACCAAAGAGTGAGAGAGAAAAAAATATCATTCGGTCCTCTAAACTGGTAAAGGTAGGTTGTGTGCTATATTTTTGTGACTTGGATGAAGTATTTGGGTTGTGTTTAGAGAATTTCAACTCCAGTCAAAACATGATTAATTTGGATAGTACGTGTAGGAAATGAATAGATACGCCTCACCCCTGAAGTGTTTGGGAAAATGTTTAATCTCTCAGAGATAATGAATATTTTTAAGATACTTTAGGTTGATAATTTTTTGAATTCTCATGGTGGTGGGTTCACTATTTAAAAAATGGATGGTGTAGCCAAAAGTTGAGAATAAGAAGTTATACTAGGTGGACATTATTTATTTGGCTAACCCATATAGAGAGGTGGTGTGGTTATTCACCAAGGTAATTGAACATGAGTCCACTTCCTTCATGCACATGTATGTGGTTTACATAATTTAATACTCGTTTCTTAAAAGGGATATCTTGATTGGGTTAAGATGATTCCAAATGATATTTTTCACCAATTGATTGAATGTAAAAGACTCGAAATTTCTATATGTCTTCCTACTTAATATTTGACCTAGTTTTTAGTATGGATTTCAAATGTTTTCTTGCAAATGTTGTTGTGGATTTGAATATAAATCCCATTTGTTTGGGATACCCTTTGTTTTGGAAGCATAGATATCAACATCAATTATAAAATTCAAGATTGTTTTGTCAAGGAGATAAAACATATTATTTTGGGAAGAGAATTTGATTCCCTGACACTTAAGGAAAATAATTTTTAATATGGAAAGGATTGTTTTTAGAAAAAAGGATTTTTTTCTATATTAGGATGTATGGCTTTAAATGAATACAATTTTACCTTCCTATTTTTTTTTGTGATTGATTTTTTCTAGCAAAGGTGGCTAGACAAAGAACAAAATGTGGAACTTCCTTCATTTAAAAAAAAGAGATAGTTTATATCTACACCTTTTTTATTCTCTGGTATGTTCGTAAAGGATTTTGTGTATCTAAATGAAAAGGATCGAA
Source organism: Picea engelmannii (assembly GCA_009831015.1). Taxonomy (NCBI): domain Eukaryota; kingdom Viridiplantae; phylum Streptophyta; class Pinopsida; order Pinales; family Pinaceae; genus Picea; species Picea engelmannii. The sequence continues at coordinate 28,639 of ML802327.1, forward strand.
TATTGGAATATCTTAAGTCAAAGGAATCACATACAATCCCTGGGTATGATCCTAAACACTTAGGACCCCCTTGTACTCCTTTGGATACACCAAATGTTTTCTTCAATTTGTGTCTCTTAAGGAAAGAGGAGGGGACAACTAGGATGTTGTAGTTGAGGGAGAGGTTTAGGATGGTGCATATGTTGTAGTTGATGGAGAGGTTCAGGATGGTGCATAATTGTAGGAACTAACGCTTATATGTAGGGTACAAAAACTTAACCTCCATAAAATTTCCCACACAATAATAAGTTTAAACGATGCTATTGATATTAGAAGAAAGTGGGAGAATATTGTGAAGCATAATGAACTATCCAAGGAAACCAATGAGCCAGATCATCATAGAGTAAAGATAAGCATTGATCCCAAGAGAGGTACTATAGGTAGTTCTCCTAGAAATGATTCAGTATTATCTTAGAATATTACTTCCACCTCCTTTGCAGGTGGAAGTAAGAAGAAAACTAATAGTACCACTAGTAGTGATGGTGATGGGAACAAACCTAAGAAAGTTACTAAAGAAAAGGAAGATGTTATTCACATCCCTTTTAATCGGAAGAAATATATAATAATGGTTAGGAACTATTGTCTAAAGAAAATATTGAGTAGTAGCTTGACCTCATTAATAATCATTAGATTCAAGATCATGTGGTGGAGCGTACCTTTAGGGATATTGTCAAAATAAACACTACTAGGACTAGAAGAAAGGAGGTGTTACAATAAAGTATGTATATCTTCAAAGATGTTCCAGTGACCATGCATTGTTACAACTATGAAAAGTAAATAAATAAATTGTTGATGTCTAGGGTGAGACTTAAAGGTGAGAAGGTAATTAAGAAGATTAAATTTCATTTTGATGCCAAATGCATTATTCCTTTTGGTGTCACTAAAAAGTTGTTAGAATGTGTAGTTTATGATCAATAAGAAGATATGCAAGAATTAAGGAACATAGTAGTTGAGACGTTGGATAGGGTATTGGACATTGAACGTTTGTTTGTTGATCCTCTCACTACTCAAGTTCTCTAGGAATTTTGATACGACCACACTAGTAATTCAAATAAAGTCAAGGTCACTCATGTTATTTTGTCTAGTGTAAGGAGGGAAATTTCAAGTAACGGTGAATAAATGATGATTTTATTTTTAGATCATTGAGAGATTCTAAATGAATCTTTTGGTGTTGCTAAGGAAATCCTTGGCCTCAAGGATATGTTGAAAAATGAACTCATGAAGGATGGAACTTTCTATGAATATTATCTTGACACCTATACCAAACACATGAAAAATATTTAATCCCACAACTAAAACAGAGAAATAATCTCCCCTCTAATAGTAGACTTATTGAAATCAAGAAAAGTTGGGATAATAGAATGGAAACCATTTGATAGATGATACCTCCTTGTGATGGACTTGAGGGTAAAATTTCTCAAATATTTTTCACAGTGTTTGAGGTCGTTATGAATCTAGAAAGATTGACCCTTACTTAATATGAAAATTTGATTGCAAGAGAATAATTCCAAACTGTGTTGGCTGAAAATACGTTACTACATTTTTTGATGTGGAAGTTAAAAAATGGTTACTTATTTTGTGGTGGACAACATGAAAATTAGCTCATTGTGTAAAGACAATTTCATCATCTTAGAAAGCATCAAGGATGAATGGATCAACTTAAAAACATGAAATTACCATAGACCCATAGACCCACTTTGAGATTATGTCAAGTCCTAGGTAGACTGATATATCTATGTTTCCACAAACAATGTATGAAGGGAATAAGTTAAAGCAATTAGGTTAAGAGGTCATCCTATTTTTCAAGTGGGATTATTATAAAATTGTTGGAAGAACGTGAAAAATGGGTTCACAACATACCCCATTTTCCCTTTAATATTTGTAAGTAGAGCTACCCAAATTCCCCTTCCCCCTTTACTTTTTTTATTATATCCCTTGCCACTAGTTTTTTAGTATGTATTATAACTATAAGAGGTTGTCATTGACTATCCTTTCTCTTTTTCCTTTGGTAAATTCCCCTTCCCCCTTTAATTTTTTTATTATGTCCCTTGCCACTTGTTTTTAGCATGTCTTATGTTGGTCCTAAGGTCTACACCTGACTGCTAAAGGGCAGAGCTAGGCCACCTCAAGTGTTGAAATGATTGGTTTTTTATGAATTAATTTTGTTTTTCAGATGAGAGATAGGTTTTCAAGGGTAGAGACTAGGTTGGATTGTTCAACAATATCACTGTAAAGTTTCCCTTAGTTGGTGGCATGCAAATTTTGTGAGCAGGTAAAGATATGAAGAATAAAACAAAGGAAATACAAGCAAGCATACAATTTGTTTCTTGATGTATGAAATTTCAAACTTGAAATGATATTCCAGATCTAAAACATGTATCTTGACACAAATCATCCAAACATTTATTTGACTTGAGTGTACTGGGGTTGAAGTACCAGTTCATAACTTCCCCTCAATTCGACCTTAACAAAAATATTGTTCATATCAAAAAGAAAATCACCATTTATTACAAATGGCAGAAGTAATTTTAACTAAAGTAACAAAACTTTGTAACTGCAATTATACTGAAGATGATAACTCAAGTGGAACAACTCCATAACAAAGGTCTTCAAAGATTGTGATTAGCAGTTGATTGTGCATGGATGTCCACATATACCAAAAACTGGAGACCAATCTGGAATACAGGTGGATCAGCTAGCATAAGTCCCGAATTCATTTCCTCTTTGACAATAGTAGAACTTTTAGATTATCTCCTTTAAGAACATACATGTTTTCTGATGCTTCTTTTGCAGCTTCTAGTACTTTTTTCTGTAGCTTAGTGTGTTGCATTTCAAGATCCTGTTTTTTTTGTTGTAGACTCTGAATTTGTTTCTTCAAAACTTGCACCTGGTGGGTGTCATCCATATCCCTATCAGTTTCAACCTTTGGTTTGAGAATTGTCTTTACCCTGCATCCATCCTTGAGCTCTTGTTCTTCCTCTATAATAGGTTTGTTGAGGTCCATGGAGAGGTTATATTTCCTTGGTCTCATTTCATATCTAGGTTCTCTCTCATATTTTTTGTCAAGTGCCTCTCTCATAGGTTCCTCCATCTTCAAAAATGTTCCTTTGATCTATGGTTTGGCATCATGTGAAACCTGCTCAGGAACTAGCTTTGCATCTAGAGTTATGTCATCAGAGTCTTGCTCAAGGTCTAGACCAAAGTCCATTACATTTTGTGCTAACTCCATATCTGCAGGGTACTCTATTTTTACAGCATTATACTTTATACTTGAGGTCTCCCCTTTATTGTATTTATGATTTTTTTTTTTTTATCTCATGTCATCTCTTTCAATGTATGGATAGCCATCTCCTCCATATTGTAAAATCCAGAGATGTCGCCTTCAGTGTCCTCATCCTCAATTACTATGGTTTTTTGGTCTTTTAAGGATGGATTAAATAGTGCTTTGGAATTCAATATCAATTGATTTGTGAGCCTAGTTCTCTTGTTAGGTTTAGTGGGAATTTCATGGACTTGGATCCCTTTCCTCATTCTACTTGGTTTAGCCTGAAGGGATTCCTTTATCAAGGTGTGTACAGGTACACATTTTGCGTCAATTATCTCATGACTAAGTTGTTTGAATTTCTTTTTCCATCTTGTTTTTGTTGATATTATGGTAGCTGTGGGAGGTATTTACCTCCATGTGTAAACCTGACGAGAATAGAATACTCTAGGAAGCAAGAAGAAACCCTAATGAGTTGGATAATAACCCTAGAAGACACGTCGACTCAAGAAGATAACTTGTATTAGGTTATTATCCTCCAAGAGAAGAATTCGGCCAGAAGAAATAATATATATTGAACAAATAGATACCCAGAATGAGAAGTCGGCCCATGAAGTTAGCCAGAATTAGTATAAATACATGAGGCTAGTTCTCATTCTGGCAGGCAGTCTCAGAATTACAAAGAAACAACTTGTGCGCACTGCAGTTCCCATTCTTATGCATAGGTTTGAGGAAAGCTGCCATTGCAGCTGCTACAACTAGCATATCACATTTGGCTTGGACTATCTCTTGGTTAGGGTTTGGACTATTTGATCAGCTCTTGTTGGTGTGCTATCCAGACAGGGCTCCTCGGCATGACAGTAACAGATGGATAAGGTCGTGGAGGAGTATGAGGACATCTTCACCTCCCCCGCAGGGGTGCCTCTACACTGTCAGGTCAAGCACCCCATCGATCTGACCTCAGGTGTGTCATTGCCCAATGAACCGATCTATCAGTGCTCTGTTCTGTAGAATGATGAAATCTAGAGGCAGATTCAAGAGCTGTTGTAGAAAGGTCACATCCGGTCGAGTTCATCACCCTATGGGAGCCCGATCGTGCTAGTGCAGAAGAAGGATTGGACTTGGAGACTCTGCATTGACTATCAGGCACTGAAAAATATTATTGTTTGGAATAGGTACCCAATCCCACAGATTGATGACCTTCTTGACTAACTCAAGGGGGAGAAATATTTCAGCAAGATCGACTTGAAGTCTGGGTATCACCAGGTAACAATCGAACCCTCTGATGTGTGGAAGACTGGCTTCAAATCCAAGGAGGGCCTTTTTGAATGGATGGTCATGCCTTTCGGGTTTATGAATGCCCTTGCAACCTTCATGAGACTAATGGAGGACATCTTGTGACCATTCACCAACTCATATCACTTGGCCCTTGAGTCAAGTCACCAAGGGAGGAGAGAAATAAAAATTCTTTTGGTATGAATCTCAACAAAAGGAATTTGACGATTTGAAGCATCGTCTCTTCTCTGCACCAGTTCTCACATTACCAGACTTGCAACAACCATTTGAGATCGAGACAAATGCCTCTGACTATGCTATTGGGGCAGTCCTTACTCAACAGGGGCATCTAGTGGCATATCACAATGAGACACTTTCCGACACAGTCCGGAAGTATCCCACTTATGACAAGGAGACGTATTCCATTGTGCAGGATTGCCGACAATGGAAGAATTACATTTTTGGAAAGGAAACAATCATCCACACAAACCACCGACCCTTGCAACTCATACAGACACAAGGGAAGTTGTAGAACGATTGCCATCAGAAGTGGTCCACATACCTGCAACAGTTTCATTTGAACATTAAGTACAAGAAAGGAAGCACCAATAATGTTGCAGACGGCCTCAGCCGACCCCCTATCCTGGTGCTAACCACAGTGCTCAACTCTTGTGGGCATGAGACTTCCGATTGGCCACTTGTCTACAAAAATGATATAGAATTTGGCCACACATACAATACGCTCTTGGAGGGTAAGAAAGTTCCTAATTTTCAACTCCAGGATGCCCTGCTATGTCACCTGGGACATCTTTGTGTTCCTTCAAGCGAGCGTGCTAAGATGATTTGGGAGGCGCACTACAGTTGGGTCGCTGGGCATTTCGGGGTCGAGAAAACCGTGGCAGTACTGCAAAAGTATTTCTATTGGCCAAACCTTCGACAAGATGTCGGGAAGTACATCAAGTCCTGCACTGCTTGCTCCATTGCCAAACTGACCATCAAGAAGCAAGGCCTCTATACTCTGCTACCCACCCCTAGTCGACCTTGGGAATCCATCTCCATGGATTACATGTCGGGCCTTCCTTCTACTAAGCATGGCAATGACTGTGTTTTTGTGGTCGTCGACATATTCTCAAAGATGTCCATTATGATGGCCTGCAAGAAGAATATCACAGTAGAAGCCACTGCTAAAATCTTCTTTGAGCAAGTGTGGGTACACTTTCGGATCCCACAGTCTATCATCTCATATTGGGACAACAAGTTCCTCAGTATATTTTGGTCGAACCTCTAGTCGATGCTGGAAACCAAGCTCACCAAGTCCACAACTTTCCATTCGCAAACTAATGGCTAGACAGGGGTCATCAACCAGATGATTGTACACATTCTGTGCATGTACAACTCAAAGCATCCACGCACATGGGATGAGAGCCTCCCCTATGTACAACACAACTACAACTGGGCTCTCCATAACTCAACCAGCCACAACCCCTTTCAGGTGGGCTTGGGATTCCATCCACTATGTCCCATTGACGTAGCCATGCCATTTGCGGCTACTCAGGCAGATTCAACCCATTTCCAATCTGAGGCTGACAAGGCAAACAACTTCATTGAGCGCATTCAACACATATGCCAATAGGTTCATGACATCTTGGACAGAGCCATTGCTAAGTACAAGCAATGACATGATCGACATCGGGTGCCACACAACTTCCAGGTGGGTGACAAAGTGTGGCTACATTTGCAAAAGGAGTGCTTCACTGGACCCTACCGCAAGATTTTCCCACTCCGATATGGGCCATACACCATCACCAAGGCTGTAGGGGACAATACCTTTGAGCTCAGTATTCCACCATTCCTTGATCTGCACCCAGTGTTCAATGTGGACCGCCTTCGGCCCTACTTTCCACCTCTACTGGACACATCCGACATGACAGAACAACTCACACCAACATAGTTAAACCCATATTCCATGGAACAAGCCACAACTGATCGGATTATGGACACACGGATCAAGAACACCTGCCACCATAGGATCCAGCTATATTGAGTTGTCAAATCAGGCCAACTCCTTCACCAGAGCAAGTGGCTCACCAGGGACCAAGCTCAACAGAAGTTTCCTCATCCCATGGAGGAACTCAACGCAATGGGGACCATTATTTCCTAAGGGGGGAGGAATGATCTAGGTGGATATTGGTGGCCACCTACCTATTCCACTTGGATCCACACCATTGTTTCTTTCAGTTTTTCAATTTCCTTAATTATAGCACAATTTACTATTTTTAGCAGTTTTTTCGGGTCCTGAACTTCCGGAGCTATTTTTAGGCCCTAAACGATGTTTTTTGGGCATGAATGTTCCGAAAAATATGAGTCCATTTCGGACTCGATATTCGCTGTCAGCAGTGTATTCCTCGGATATATATTTCTAACGATGTATCATGTGCGTCAAACGAAGATAGTATGCCAAAGTTACGACTCTGGGAAATTGATGTACCAATTTACCCCAACGGGGCCCATATTCTAGTGTTTCATCTCCTAGAGTTAGGTTTTTGGATGTTTAGGGTTTTCCATTGTTTCTCAATAATATATAGGCCTTCGAGCCTCATTGTAACATAGAGTTCATAGGCCAGTAGCCGCCACATCATTTCTCAGAGATAAGCTACCAACGCCCAAGCTATTTTATTTCCATTTTGTTTGTAAGCATATTTCAGTCATTTGTTGTTAATGAAATGAAGTTTTACTTCCACCGCATATCTGTGTTTATGTGTATTTATGTATTTCATTGTGTTCCTACATAAATTCGGATTATAGTGTACCACTGGATTGTAGTTATGTACTACTAGGGATAGACACAATTGTGTTCTATTTTATTCGGATTGCCTTGAAGACTATCAACAATATTGGAAATGATTATCAACTAGATGGATGATCAAAGAACAAATATTTCCTAGATGGAAAATGGTTCAGAACATTTTCTCTTCTAGGACATATGTCCAAATTAGAAGAATGGCTTGTGTATCACTCTGTGGTGTGAGTGACTTATCTAGCATCATGTCTAATTACTCAGATGGAGTATGGTTTCGAGAGATGATACGACTGATGATACTGATGGTGATGATGGTGCTCATGATCTAGTCATGAGATAGTTTATACAACTATGTTGATGCTACTAGGTGAATGGTATGTTTGTGCTCAAGACCATTACCTGTAATACCTCCCTAGCTAGGAGGGAGTGTTGATATTATGGTAGCTACGGGAGGTATTTACCTCCATGTGTAAACCTGATGAGAATAGAATACTCCATGAAGYAAGAAGAAACCCTAATGAGTTGGATAATAACCCTAGAAGACATGTCGTCTCAAGAAGATAACTTGTATTAGGTTATTAGCCTCCAAGAGAAGAAGTTGGCCAGAAGAAATAATATATATTGAACAGACATATACCCAGAATGAGAAGTTAGCCAAGGCAGTTAGCCAGAATTAGTATAAATACAGGAGGCCAATTCTCATTCTGGCAGACAATCTTAGAATTGCAGAGAAGCAACTTGTGCGCACTGCAATGCCCAGTCTTATGTACAGGTTTGAGGAGAGTTTCCATTGCAGCTGCTGCAGCTAGCAGATCACATTTGGCTTGGACTATATCTTGCTTAGGGTTTGGACTATCTGATCAACTCTTGTTGGTGCGTTATCCTTGGGGAAAGGTGCGCTACCCTTTGTTTGGATATCTAGCCTAGGGTTTTCTTCCTGAATTATTCTCTGTCAAGGTTAAGGTGCTTGGAGGGTGGCTTCGGCCTATGGTTGGGTGACAATAGTATTGTCAATGGTAAAACAAGCACAATCCTTCATATTCTAACAGTTTTTGACCTAGGATTTTTATATTTCTACATGGTCATGGGCACAAGCTAATCTTTAGAATGTATAGGTGACAATGGGCTTGTTGTACTGGCTTGTTCTCCTCCCTTCCTGATATAATTCCTTACATACACTTTTCCACTCTCCATCTCTCTTTGTTTTGTTGTTGAGGACCTTAAATGCTTCGAGGGATTTTTTCTTGCTGTGGAGTAATTGATTTGGCCCTTTTAGATCGAGTTCCCCCCTTTTTAGGTGTAGCCTTCTTGTTTCTAGTTTGCTAGGTAACTTTTGATGAGCACCCAGTTTGAGGAGAAACCCTAATTTATTGGTTTCCCTCGTCCCTTTTTTCTTTTGAATGTTGATCAGCTTCATGTTCCTCTTGATGTTGATCAGTTCCTTGTCCTTCTTCATGTAACCCTACATACTATAGAAAATACTTCCAAGGCATTTTGATTTCATTTAAGGCAAAGAAAACCAAAAATTTAATGAAACTTTGGTGGTATAAACTTCTATGAGCACATTTAGGGTGGCTTTGGACCCTTTTAGACATTTGCGTTAAGGTTTTAAGCAAATAAAAAGGAAGGTTTAATTCCTTGTCACCATTTAAGTGCATAAGGAATCAAAGGTGATAACAATGAACGATTGAGAAACAACCTTCAACTATAATACACCTTTGGACTACAATGAGAATTCCCTACCACTCTTATTTAATCTGCATAATCAAGATACCCTAACTCCAATCAGGGTTTTTGTGTTTTGCCACCAGAAATTTGTTGCATATTTCAGCAGGCATCTTACCCTTTTTAAACCATCTTTCTCCATTAATCAGAAGAGAACATGCCCTAACAACAAAATGATCTGTAATATGAATAATGGTGTCCCCAAGTTGGGTCTAAAACCCATCGAAATTATGCACGAAGTTAAGGGCCACTCCTGTGTGATGCCCATCGAAAGCACATATGAAATCAAACCATTCTTCTATGATGAATATGTCTCTTATTTCCAGAATGGATTCGAATAATTTGATCCCATGTGGCTATGGTCGGTTCAATTTCCAACACTCTTGGGGAGACACCATTGTGTTCTGGTTGCTTCTGTTGTAAGTGATGGCTGAATATATGTGTAATATCGGGTTCCTTTAACACCTGCGATAATTATTCCACATGACCCTGCAATAATAATAGTTCAAGATGAAAATAAGCATGATTCTTAGCATGAAGTCTATAATTATGGTTAAATGGGTGGTAACCCACATGATCTTGAGTGCTCAGGGACATGCACATGCATGCAAGGTGCCAACACAATTTAATTCAAAATTTTAAATTTGTTTGAACGTTAAAACTCAAAATCAACCTGTTTTCTACTGATTGCAATAATGGGGGCATTCTTGCAATCAATGTACTTTTGCATCAAAGGCCTAAGTTAGCATGTTAGCAACCCAAATAGTGACATAAATGTGGTGATGTGTCTTATTCAACTCAAATCATGACATGTATTAATCTTGTAAATAGAAAGGAAATGATGAAAAACAAATAGGAAGATGAAAACATATCAACATGACTCAACACACCATTGAAAAGAACTAAGAAAGAATTAAGTTGATAGATAGATGGACTGATGGAGGAAAAGAAGGAAGAGGTGCGGACCTAGGATTTATCATTGACTCCAACTGGGGATAGCACTTCCCCGTGAGGTGCTAAGAACATCAAACTGTGTGCCTTAGTTCTTTATTTTTTCCCCCACCTGCTACTAATCATTCCTACTCTCTTTACCGACCCTATTGCCTTTCTTATTTCAACTGAAACTCAAATCTGCAACTACACGCCAGTGCCTTTATTGGGCTATGGAGTATTTATTCAAGCTAAACTATTGAACCAAACTGGAAATGAAAACAACTATTGTAAAGAATGAACCATCTATAGTTCATCATGAAAAGTAATGCTTCAGGAAGCGCCCATTAACCGAGCCTCCAAAGATCTCAGTATCATCCAGATTTTTCAATATAAATGTATTATTATTCAGAACCTTGACCACTTTGAATGGACCAAACCAAATTTTATTGAGCTTACCATGCTTGGGTTTGTCCTCTCTCCTGGAATCCCACCTCAAAACCAGGTCACCTGCTTGAAAATTTTCCTTTTTGGTTTTCATGTCAAAGGAAGCCTTGAACTTGCTTTGGTAAGCCTCAGTATCTATACTCAAAGCTTCTCTTCTTTTCTTCACTTCAATAATCTAAAAAAATCTCCTTTGGATTTCATTAGGCTCCTCCACTTCCTCCTGTAAAAATTTTAACACTGGTAGACCAAGCTGGGTTGGAAAGAAAACATCCACCCCATAAACTAGCTGAAATGGAGACGTTCCCAATGACTTGTTGGTGTTGATCATGTCAGGCCACAAGGCATACTTAAGCTTGGAGTCCCAAGATATTTTATTTTTAGCCAACATCTTCTTGATGATCTTGATGAGGGTCTTGTTTGATGACTCTTCCGACCCATTTCCCTATGGGTAATATGGTGTAGAGTGTGTTAGGATAATGTTGTAATTCCCACAAAAGTCAATCATGGCCTTGGACTTGAATTATTGGGAGTTTTTTGTTATTAACTTTCTGGGGCATCCAAACCTCGCAAAGATGTTTGTCTCCAAGAAGTTCATGATCACCTTATCAATAGAATTTCCGGTAGGAACAACTTAGATCCACTTTGTGAAGTAGTTAGTGGAAGTAAGAATCCACTTGTGTTGTCCATTGGAGGGTGGGTTTATGTCACCTATGAAATCTAATCCCCACTGTTGAAATGGGCCACTTGAAGTAATGGGTTTAAGGGAAATGAGAGTAATTTCTATTTTCCAGCAAATTTCTGACATTCTTCACAAGATCTGACTGTGGAAAACACATCAGAAAAGATAGTGGGCCAATAGTATCCATCCCTTAGAAATTTGAGGGTTGTAGATTTCCAATGTTGGTGCCCTCCACAAACTCCTCTATGCGTATCTGTTATGACCTATATTGACTCACCTTCATCCATACATTTCAACAAAATACCAACAGGGTCTTTCCAATATAAACTCTGATTTAAAATGTAGTGTTTTACATCCCTCAATTTAAGAGACCTAATTTTGGATTTCTCCAATTCTGGTGGACATTCTAGGTGCTGCAAGAAATAAACAATATATCTATACCAGGATGAAAGAGAATATTGGTAAAGCACCTGCATGGTGTCCTTCCCGACTTGCATCATTGGAGTATCTAATCGGTTAAAGGTATGGTGTAATTCCAATGATTTGTAGTTTGAATCAAATAGCAGTTTTGCAAGGCCATGTCCCTTTATCAACTTAGTGGGATTTATGTGCAGGTCATATTCTAAAATTTTGACTATCCACTTGCCCCTCTTCCCCTCACTGTCTGGCTGGACACTAATTTTCTCGACATTGTTGCTAGGAACATAAGTTGTTATGTTGGACTACAGAATATAAACCCTGGAGGCCTTCAAGGATTCGACTAATGCATAGGCATGCTTCTCCAATATGTCATATTTCAGTTCAGCCTCCCTGAGGGATTTGTTGAATAAGGCAATGGGTTTCTCATTTCCGTGATCATTCTTTTGCAACAATACATCAATAATAGTCTCCTCAAAGGCAAAGGAGAAGATCGAGAATTCTTTGGAATAGTCTAGACTAACTAGAGTAGGTGCTTCAATCAGAGCCTTCTTAATCCTTTGGAAGGATGATCTAGATTCCCATGACCATTTAATATCAACATCTTTTTTCATCATGTTAGTAATATTCCTGATGATCTCAACAAAATTTGGCACAAAACACCTCAAAAAAATTATTTTTCCTATGAAAGATTGGATGGCCTTCTTATTTCTAGGGATGTCAATTTTCTGGATGGCATCCACCCTTCCCGGGTCTATCTTTACCCCCCCTACATATATAATGTGGCATTGGAGCTTTCCTTACATAGAAAAATGGGATTTTTTTGGATTCAAAGAGATTCCATACCTTCTACATTTTTGAAAGATTTGCTCCAGGTGTTGCAGATATTCATCATCAGATTTTGAGAAGATGGTGATATAATCAAGGTATATAAACATGAACTTATGTTTCTCCCCAAAAAATGCAATGTCCATGGCCCTTTGAAAGGTGGCCCCTGCATTCATCAGGCCAAAGGTTATTTTGTCATACATGAATGTGCCCCGTGGGGTAGTGAAGGTTGTTTTTTCCTTGTCTTCTTCAAGCACTACTATTTGGTTGTATCTAGAATATCCATCTAGCATGGAAATTTTTTGGGCACCTACTACTCTTTTCAAAATATGGTCCATCTTGGGAAAAGGATAATTGTCTTTTAGCGAACACATGTTCAAGTTCATGAAGTCCACACACAAGCGTATTTCTCCATTTGTTTTCCTGACAAGAACCAAGTTGGCCACCCAATATGAATATATCAAGGGCACAATGATTTTAGCATCAAACATCCTTTTCAATTCTTTTTCAATAATAGACATTAGAGAAGGATTGAATTGTCTAATTTTCTGCCTAAATGGATTTGAGCCCGCCTTCAAAGGAATCTTGTGATGAATGATGTCAGTATCAAAGGTCTTCAAGTCCTCATAAGATCATGCAAAAATATTAGCAAAAATTTCCATAAGGCTGACATGCCTATCTCTCTGCTCATCTGGTGGTGCCCTATATATTTTGACAATTTTGGGATTTGCAGATGTCCCAATATTGCATTCCACAACCTCTTATTCACGAATTTTCATAACAACTTTCCTGGAGACATCATTGTTATCAAAAATCCTCTCCAGTGGCACTAAGGCCCTTGGAATATGATTATTTTTTATCTCCACAATCTTTCAACCAACCACCTTATTCAGAAAAGAAGGTGCATGTTGATTTTCTATTTTATCTTCCTCATTCTCCTGATCAATGGAGATATTTGAAAATTCTTCAATGGTTTGCATAAATCTCTTGAGCTCCAGGTCATCACTAAAAACCTACCAGTGCTTAACATTGTCTGGTATAGATGTCATGTGCCTAACCTCCACCTCATTATTTACATTTGGACCAATAGGAGGCCTAAAGGTACATGCATCCAAGGAGAGAGAATCTTCCCTCTTATTGGCATCTTTGGGGATAAAAGAAATATTGAATGCTATAAATAAATTGTCAACTAAGTCCCATACCTCATTTTTGTATTGTCTAAGCCTCAATTACTTTTTCTGATAAATGTCCTTCACCTGATTGACAACCAGTTCAAAATCACCAAAGACTGCCAATTTTTCAATGGCCATGTCTTTAGCAACTCTCAACCCTAGCACCAAGGCCTCATACTCTGCTATGTTATTGTTTGTTTCAAATTCTAGCTTGTATGAGAGTGTAACCACCTTATTTGAAGGGGAAATGAGAACTATACCAGCACCAAAACCCTCCTTTGAAGATGAGCCATCAAATTACATCTTCCAGACTTCATTTCCTTGTTCTACCATGGGCTAATTTCTGCATTTATTGACTGATATTTCTGGAACATCATCATTTATATGAAAAATAGATGAACCAATTTCATCCTCAACAACATAAATTAGATGATTACCTGGATTCTAATGATCATTCACAATGTATTCCAACCAGAATTCTCTGTATAATCTTTTGTGTTCTCCTCCAAAAACATGGATGGTCGCATATGTAATATCCATCTACATAGATCCTCCTACTTTCTTGGAACATGTATTGGATAAGAGCATGCCAAACTTGGGGGGTATATCAGCTACAACAATATCCATAACTACACTTTTCATGGGAAGATGAGAAAGAGAAACAACCAGATCTTTAATTAATCCCAAGAATTTAACCTTTTTGGAATCAAAAGAGTAAGGGTGTTGGTATGGCTTGGTGATTTATAGCCCTAGCTCTTCCATAAAAACCTTAGGCATGACATTGTGAGAGGACCCTGAGTCCATTAGGAAATTATGCAAGATTTTGTCATGGACATTCAGGGATATGTAAAAAGGTGGGGAAGCATCAGACCCATGTTCTATGCATGGGCCAACAGTGATAGCAGGATTCTCATCCTGAAGGATTATTACATCAGAAGATACAACATAAACATGTGGCTTCAAAACCTTCATGATAGAATTCTTGAAAGGCTCATTTTTTAGAAATTATGTCAGAGGTACATGGATCTGTATTATGCTTACCTCATGTTCTATGTTGAAAGGAGTTGGTTATTTGTCTGCCTCCTTTACCTCTGAAACAACAGGTTTAGATGGTTGTGGTTGATCATCTTTGTTTGACGTATCTTTGTTTTGGACTGTGTTTGAGAGGAATATATGATTTTTTATTCTGAATAGGTGCATTTGTTTTTGGACCCCCTGACCTAGGCCTTAAATCATACTTCTTTTGGGTTTGACTTTGAAATATTTCTTCTTCATTTACATCATCATCAAACTGGTTTGAAAATTGGGAGATTTCATAAGCATGTTGTGTTATATTACTAGGATAAAGATTAGTTTCATTAAACAGTACAAACAAATCATCTCCAACATCATTTTCCACATTCATCTCCTCAACTTCATTGTTCTGGAAAGGAGGAACCACCCTCTGATCTTCAAAATTTATCCTTTCCCTTTGCATGACTTGAGGGACATTATTAGGCCTTCTAAACGTATTGGTGTTCCTATTTGCAACATCCTGATATGGTCTGTTTGGATTCTTGGTTTCTCATTTCAATTTAGCTATCTATGAAGCTAGAGATTTCAAAGTTCCGGTCACCTCATCTAGCTTTGGGTCAGATTTTGCTGGGTTGGAAGAAGAAGTAATCTCTTCCCTCTGCTTCTATTTGTCCCTATTTGATTTGTTCTTCATTTTTTCTAATGCTACGACATTAGAATCAACCTCTATGGTTGCCTCTTGCATAGAAAACAAAGTGGTGGACCTCCTCTCTGCCAAAAAAAGATAAAATTAAACATCAAATGTGTTTGAAAATGTGATCTTGGTTGAAGCTTCAATGGGCTTAATCTCATGAGGGATCTTGTTATACATCTTATTGAACCTTTTAGTGAAGTCTGATATAGACTCACCATTTTTCCTTATTAAATCCCCAAACTCAATTATGTAGTACATGTAGTATCTCCTATCTCCCCATTGTTTGAGAAAATCCTCATCCAATGTCTCAATACCGGTGATAGAAGATGGATTTAAACCACGAAACCACTTCTTTACCTCTCTATCCAAGCTCTGCACAAACAACCTCATCCATACATCTCCACGTTTTATGTTAAATTTATCTACAAAACTGTAAAATGCTACCAGATGTTCTTCAGTAGTCACTTCTCCCTCACCATTGTATCTTGGCATATATTTCATGTAGTCACCTTTGGTAAAGGCATTTAAGTTTTGAGGCAACACCAAAGGTGCATACTTAGTTGTAATGATGGCTTCCATCCTATTGACAACCATGTTTGGGACAATTGGGATTTGTGGCTGAGAAGGATATGTGGGTGTGGTTGCTTGAGAAGATGATGAAGCAGAGGTTGAGGCAAGATATGTTTGAGGGATAATTACAAGGGGGTTTTCAAAAATAACAATCTCAGGATGCCTTTTTTTTAGGAGAGGGGTAGCTTTTTTAGATGTAAACTTGCCTTTGGATGGAAAGGGGTGTCTCTAAGCAAATGTGGACCTTCTTAGTTTCCTATTTGGATCAAAAGTTGGTGTGTCACCATTCAATTCAAGGTTGAATTTTGAGGCTTTAGTATGCCCAACATTTTATTTCCTGAATCCCCTCTTGGGAGCCAAAATTCCTTAATAGGTTTTCATTCAGTGGAGTCTCCAAGTGAAATATGGGAGTTAGTTTGGTGCTTGATCTTTGTTCACCATAAAAAATCAGATCTGATCAATGTCGTTCTCCTAAGGAAAGATACTTCTTTACTTCATTCCTCGGAAACGACACCAGAATATGTTGGTCCTAAGGTATGCACCTGACTGATAAAGGGAAGAACTAGGCCACCTCAAGTGTTGAAATGATTGGTTTTTTATGAATTAAGTTTATTGGTTAGCTGAGAGATAGGTTTTCAAGGGTAGAGACCTGGTTGGACTGTTCAAAAAAATCATTGTAAGGTTTCCGTTAGCTGGTGGCATGCAAATTTGGTGAGAAGGTAAAGATATGAAGAATAAAACAAATAAAATACAAGAAAGCATACAATATGTTTGTTGTTGTATGAAATTTCAGACTTAAAATGATATTCCATATCTAAAACATGTATCTTGACACAAATAATACAAATAAGATTGTATTACAATAAATTATTTACTAAAAACAATAGTTGAAATCAGGTTGCATAGCAATAAAGAGTTCATTGAAACAATAGTTTAAAGGAAGGGAAACAAAACTTTGCATTCATTTCCAATTTGCATCTAGATAAGATTGAGAACACACAAAATATTTGAGAAGAAAACACAATCTTTCACCAAAGATTATATTCACCAAGGTAGGAAAATTAACAGATTGATGCTTCAAGTCCCAGCCAAAATTATGATGCTTGATCTCCCCAAAACTGAACCTCGTTACATTAAAAAATCTCTTTATTTATCCCCTATCCCAAGAGGGTTCGACCACCTTTCTAGGATCTAACTCAAAAGTTCCACTTTCATCACAACTAGTGTAATGATCCCAAGCCATTATGCAAGGATCATCACTGTTTTGGTGTCTTTTTAAAACTTTTTCTGAGTGAGGTATTTCGTCAAAAACTTTGCTGATCTACCTTTTAGATGTGTTTATATGTGTGTATGCAGCAAATAACAGAAAGAGATAACCATGGAACATACCTCAACCATATGTAATAAGATAGACAAGCCAAAACATCTCAATTTTTCTTTATTCATATAATAGAGAAACCTGCTACAATGAAGATGCCGATCTAGAATCCTCAATAGATGGCCAAGAAGATAGACAATAGATAAGAGCT
>ML802327.1:58613-79740 GCA_009831015.1 Picea engelmannii
GACTCGTAAATGTGCTAGACAATGTTTCAATATGATATTGACGATACTGTCCTCTAGATGCCACTGATGATGTAGAACTCTATCGCTTGTTACTGATGAAGAATACCCTTCTTGTTAAGGGGGAGTGTTGAAATAATGTAACTACGAAGAGCATTATTATTATTATTGGATTAAATCCCCATTGTGGATTAATCATGTCATTATTATTATTATTGTTATTGGATTAAATCCCCATTGTGGATTAATCATGTCGGTAATTGTATAAGGACCAAATCCCCTTTTGCAGATTGGTCATCGGACAATTACAAAGGGCAAAATAAGAAGTTGGCCCTAGCAGTTATTATGGAAGACCCAGAATTAATTAAAGGTGGGTTTACCCACCCAGAGTGAGAGGTCGGCCCTGCCGATTGTGACCTTTCACACGTGCCAGTCTTGTATAAATAAGAGGCTAGCGCCTCACTTCAAACACACAACTCACTTGCTCATTTATCTTATGAGGCAAGCTGCAATTACCAGAGAGAGGAGGAGAAGAGTGGCACATCTCTTGGGGAGGACTTTCTGTATTGGTTTGAGTTATCTCTTGAACATTGTATAAGCTATTTATGATAAGGAAGTTTTTGCTGGGTTTTCTTCCCCTAGAGGGTTTGCTAGGATAAATGTTGTGTCTCTTGTGGATGTGTATTTCACAGTGATCTTGTTCTTATTATGCTCTTATCTATTGAAATGCAAAGAACTATAATAATGGCATAAACATTAACAACCTTCTTGTTTCTAGTTTGTTGGGTAACTTTTGATGAGAACCCAGTTTTAGGAGAAACCATAATTTCTTGGTTTCCCTCATCCCTTTGCTCTTCTGACTCTTGATAAACTTTGTTTTCCTCTTGTTGTTGATCAGTTCCATGTCCTTCTTCCTCTAACCCTACAAACTGTAGAAAATACTTCCAAGGAATTTATGTTTCATTTAAAGCAAAGACAACCAAAATTTTAATGAAACCCTGGTGGTATAAACTTATATGAGCATATTCAGAGTGGCTTTGGACCCTTTTAGATATTTTCATTAATCTTTTAAGCAAATAAAAAGGAAGGTTTAATTCCTTGTCACCATTTAAGTGCATAAGGAATCGAAGGTTATAATAGTGAACAATCAAGAAATGACCTTCGTCTGTAATAAGCCTTTGGAATGCAGTGAGAATACCCCGCTACTCTTCTTTAATCCACATAATCGAGATACCTTGAATACAATCAGGGTTTTGGTGTTCCGCCACCAGAAATTTGTTGCATATTTCAGCAGACATCTTACCCTTTTTAAACCATCTTTCTCCACTAATCGGAATAGTGCAGGCCCCAAAAATTAAATGCTATGTAATATGAATAGTGGTGTCCCCGAGTTGGGTTTGAAACCCATCAAAATTCTGTGCGAAGAGCAAGGCCACTCCTGTGTGATGTCCGTCGAAAGCACAAATGAAATCAAACCATTCTTCTCTAATTAATATGTCTCTTATTTCTGGAATGGATTCAAACAGTTCGAGCCCTTGTGGCTTCGTTCGGTTCAATTTCCAACGCTCTCTGGGACACACCATTGCATTCTCGATGCTTTTGCTGGAAGTGATGGCCGAATGTATGTGTAATCGTGGGTTCCTTTACCACCTGCGATAATTATTCCACGTGACCCTGCAATAATAATAATTCAAGGCGCAAATATGCACGATTCTTATCACGAAGTCTGTAATGATGGTTAAATTGGTGGTAACTCGCATGATCTCGAGTGTTCAGGGACATGCACATGCATGCGAGGCGCCAACACAACTTAATTCAAATTTTAAATTTTTTTGAATGTTTTTTTTTAAGTAGAAAAGGCAGGTCATGTTATATTAAAGTTGCAGAGTTACAAAGTTTTGTTGGAATGCCAACTGTCCCGCTTGGAGAGGAAACCAAGACAGCTGGCCATTCCATGCCACTTTTTTCAAACACAAAATTTCAGGTTGTCGTCCTGCCCGAAGCAAAACCAGGACTTATGGCCCCCATTAGATTAAGTCTATTCTTTACTACGCTACCGACAACATTGCTATAATCTAACTGAGATAAAGCTCTGGTTTGCAACAAAAGAAAAAAGTTTCTAACTATGAGCATACATAAAATCTTTTAACCGATGTTCTCATCATCTTCTCCATTCTTTCCTCGCCTGACTAGAATTTTGTAGACCTGTGCACATGTAGGGCACTATTGTCTTGGGGAAGTACTGTAGTAAGCAGCGTAAATCATATCTAGGAGTTGGCATATTCGAATGGCCCTGAAAATCTGGTCGTCCACCATGCTGTGTGTGTCGAAAATTAATTCCAGGTGATCTGGGTGAAGGAGTGATCACTGGTCCTGCAATTTTTGCGGAGTGGAGGAGAGGGGAGCTATATTCTGTGCGTTGTTCTCATCCTTGCTTTCTTTTACACTGCCACCCTGGTGCTCTTGCTGCTTGTCATGCTGTGCCACTTCCTCAGGAGGTTCGTCGCTTGTAGTATGGATGTTTTCTTCCTCCACGTAGCAAGTTGTGAATTCCTCAGCTGGACCATGTGTTTTTCTTGGAACAGGGGGTATGGCATTCTTCCTGAAACAGGCGGGGGGATCCCAATTGTCTGGGACCATGAAGAGGAGATGCTCTGGGTAATTCTGGATGGATTCATCTGGAGCAATCTCTGTGACATAGGCCATGGGAGGCATTCCAGTTCTCCTAGACTTCCTGGTTCTCTTCCTGCTAGCTATAGCCAATGCTTTTTCAAAGTTCTTCTGTCGCTTCCTTCATGAGTCGAATGCATACCATGTCGTGCCTCTGCGAGGCCGCCCCCTTTCTCTTGGAATACACAAAGCTATGGCTGAAATTCCGACTGAGAGGGTGTCTCTGTTCCTGCACTCCGAAGGTTCAGCCTTTGGCTCTGCAATCTCCAAGTGCATCACAAATCCTCTAAGGCGGTTGATAAGGATGAAGGTGACATCTTTGGCCATTAAGGTTGTGTTCTTAATTCTATGATCGACTGTCCTCCTTGCTCGTGTGAGAGGCCTCATCGTCTGGTATCGACTGCTTGGGTTCACTCCCATCCTTAATGGCGAGGATATGGGAGCTGGTGGCCAGCATTTATGGCATCACCCAACTCTATTCCATGTGTCCTTCCCTCTCTACGTGGCACCTCATCCAGGGGTTGGAGATCCCTGTTGGCTAGAGCTTGACACCGATCTGAAATGTCTGAGTCTCCAGAGCTGTGTGCTTCCTAGTATATATGTTATGTCTCCGTTGATACTCCTTCATTTGCCAGGCAATCTGCTACCCTGTTTGCATCTCTTTTCATGTGAGAAGGTATGATGCTAAGGTTGGCTCTTAGGAGGCCCTCAAATTCCTCTAGCAACCCAGAGAGTCGCCAGTTGGGTGAGATTTTCTGCGGGTTTTCCCCATGGAGGATTTTGGTGATTAGTTGAATGACAATTTGTGAGTCCCCCTCCAAGATGAGCTTGTGGCTATGTCGATTAATTGCTACTTGGAGACCTTGCAGTAGGCCCATTAACTCCGCCTCATTGTTTGTTGTTTCCCCTAGAAATCCCGCTACCAGGACAAGGATCTCTCCTCTAGAGTTTCTAAGTATGGCTCCATAGCCAGCTAGTCTCGGGTTTCCTTTGGATGCACCATCGAAATTAATCTTTATGAAATCTACTAGAGGAGGGGTCCAGATGGTTGGGTTGTTGTTCTGATGTTTAGGAGCCTTGTTCGTCAATTTATTGATCAAGCTAGGCTGCCAGCTTTGGAGAATGCATTGCTCTTCTGGGTTGCAAGTTAAGTCCTCTATTTTCCAAGGTTTACTTCTAACTGTTTCCTTGACAAGTGTGAAAAAATTTTCCCAAGTTAATCCTGGTGTGGATTCTTTGGAGTGAAAGATTCTTTTATTTTGTTCCTTCCATATTTGCCAAAGAATGAAACTAGGGAGGAGTTGCCATATGTAATTCAATAGAGGATTGTTGTAAGTAGTTGAGTCCCAGTTTTCAATCATGCCACTGATGATGCTCCTGTTTTGATTGGATCAACGCATTATTTGAGCTCCCTGGTCCCAAATCGACTGACTGTAGGGACATTTGTTGAATAGATGTTCCTTGGTTTCCTCTTATTGTTGGCATAAGACGCATATTGAGGGCCCAATGAAGCCTCTTCTTCTGAGGTTGTCCCATGTTAGGACTCTATTGTGTGCAATAAGCCACAGGAAGGTGGACACCTTGGGCCAGAGTACCGGGTTCCAAACCTTGTTCCATATGTTTTCCTTATCCTGATTTTGGTAGTTGCCTTGTAGGTAATAGGCTTCTTTGACTGAGAAGTTTCCAGTTGTGGAGTGCCCCCATCTAAGAATATCTAGGCCTTCTCTATTGGGGATATTCCAGTGACTTGCATAGTGTTGCCAAGCTTCCAGGTCTAAGTTCTCTGGGACCCCTAATTCCTGGTTAGAGGTCTTCCAATGACGCCACTGCAGTCTTTGATCCTCGGGTTTCCAGAGATCCTTCACTCTTAGGGGAGTATCTTGGTTTAGAGCCTATTTAAGGGGCCTTAGCTCTTCCAGGTCATTTAGAGGTTTAAGTTGCTACCACGAGTCCTGCCAAAACATAGCACTTTCTCCATTTTGCACCTCCCAAAAAGCGTGGTCTTGTACCAGGTCTTTGTTTTGCCATGTTGTGTTCCAAATATTAGATCCCTGTATTCAAGCATTATGTCTGATAAGTTGATTATTTTGTATGAAGGGAGTGTATTTCTGCTTCCAGATTTGCGCCCATAAATCATTTGGTGTTTTCAACCACCTCCACCACATTTTGGCTCCCATTACTTGATTGAGATTTCCTAGATCTTGGAGTCCTAGTCCTCCCATGCTTTTTGGTGTGCAGATCTTGTCCCATCCTACTAGCGTCCACTTCTTGTTAGGTTAAAGGCCTTTCCAGAGGAAGTTTCGCTAGAGGTTCCTTATAGCTTTGATGATTTTCTTGGGGGCTGCTAAGGCAGTGAAAAGGTAGGTGGGTAGGGTTTGTAGGACCGACTTGAGCAGGACCATCCTGGCCGCAATGTTTAGTAGTCTGAAGGTCCAGTTGTTTAGCCTATTGGAGATGGAAAGAAGGAGGTTGTCCCAGGAGATGGATCTTGTTGTTGCTCCTGTTAGAGGAATGCCTAAGTAGTTGGATGGAAGGGAGCTCTTGGGTATTCCCAAGATTTTGGAGATATGAAGTTGGACCACAACCAAAGTATTGAAGAAGAAGAGTTTGGATTTGTCTAGGTGTAGAGTCATGACTGACGCTTCTGTGAAATCAGAAAGGATGGAGTTAAGATTGTTTGCCTCCCTTGCCGTTGGGGAGTTCATGAGTAGGGTGTCATCAACAAATTGACTGTGTGATGATGCCAGTTGGATGTTGTGCAGAGGCAAGCCTTTGAGAGATCCTTCTAGGACCACTGACTTAATGTAGTGTCTCAGGCCTTCCGCCATGAGCACAAACAAAAAGGGCGATAATGGGTCACCCTGTCTGATACCTCTAGATGGGGAGAATGGTCGGGATGGGACCCCATTGACAAGGATGAAAAAGAAGGCCGAGGAGGTAAGGTTTAAGATCCAATTCACCCAATGCTGATCAAAACCAAAAGAATTTAAAGTGGCTCGAAGGTATTGCCAACTGACTCTATCAAAAGCTTTTGAGAGATCAAGTTTTATTAGCATACCTGGAGTTTTTGTCAACTTGAGAGAATGGATGACCCCATGAGCTAGAATAACACTGTCCATGATTTGTCTTCTCTCTACATATCCTACTTGTTCCTTGGAAATGACAAAGGGAAGAATTGGCTTGAGGCGATTCGCAACCACCTTTGTAATGATTTTGTAAATTACATTGCATAGAGCGATAGGTCTAAACTGTTTGGGATTTGTGACCCGTTCCTCTTTTGGAATTAGGGTGAGAAAGGTTGCATTGAGGGCCTGGAGGACTTGTCCTAAAGTCCATGATTCCTCTACTACCTCCCAAACCTCTTTCCTTACTATGTGCCAACAATGATGGAAGAAGTCAGTGGTAAATCCATCCGGGCCTGGGGCCTTCCCTGGGGGAATATATTTTGTTGCTTGGTCCACTTCCTCCCGAGTGATATGTCTCATTAAAGTTGCGTTCTATTTAGGGGTCACCATAGAGGGTATGTGACTGGTTACTCATCTGATGGCTGCATCTCTATCCTCCCTGGTTTCCGTTAGAAGGTCATGGTAGTACTTATTAAGCTCTTCTTCTATTTGGGTATGTTCTCTAGATGAGTAATTATGTTAATGTGTCGGTGATGCACCATAGCCCTGTGGAAGAATTTTGTGTTCTTTTCCCCCTCTTTGATCCATTGTACCCTGGACTTCTGTCTCCATAAAATTTCCTCTTGCTTTCTCCTTTCTTCTAATTTCACTTGTAGCTTCTCTTCCTCTTTCATTAGTTCAGCAATTCGAGTTCCAAAAATGAAAGTTCTTTGTATCTCCATTAGATTGTTCTCTATTTCCTGCATGCTTTGGAATATGTTTCCAAAGGTGTTCTTGTTCCAGTGCTTTAGTGATTGCTTGAAGTTTTTGAGACGTTGCTGGAATTTGTACATGCTTGTACCATGATCTACTTCTGCCTGAGCCCACCAATTTTTTGCAAGCTGATGAAAGTCTGGGTGTGTAAGTCATAATTTCTCAAACCAAAAGGGTTTATATTTGGGTATTGCCTCTGTTTCTAGGTGGAAGGCAATTAGCCAATGGTCTAATCCAGATTTAGGGAGAATGAGACTTTCCATACAAAGGTCCTCTTCAATTAGTTCTTCAGCCACAAGGAAGTGGTCCAAACGACAGACTACATGTTGGTTTCCTGACCTGCGGTTGGACCAAGTGAAAGTACCATTGTTTTTTTCAATATCTACTAACTTTAGTTGTTCAATGAGGGTTTTGAACTTACCACTGTCTTGTTCTATCCTTTTGCTCTCGCCTGTTTTTTCCTCCAGCGACAGGATCATGTTGAAGTCGCCTCCTATGATCCAGTTAGGTGTGGTCAACAATGATTTGATAAGAACTAGCCTCTCCATAAGTTTGTCTTTTTCCTGTTGGCTTTGGGGTCCATAGACATTGGTAATGGTCCCCTCCTGATTCGAACCTGTGATCTCAAAGTGGGTCGTTATTGTGCCTATTGTAGAAAAAGATTTACTTAGAGTAGTGTTGCTCGGGTTCCATAATATGGCCAGACCCCCTGAGGCCCCTGAGGAGTCTGTTAGAACAAAATCACATCCTCTCCAAATGGGCGGGAAGATGGTTTCAGCTTCTGCCCCTGCACACTTTGTTTCTTGTAACATTAGAATATATGGGTTTTCTGCTTTGATGTAGTCTCAGAGGATCCTTTGTTTGGATCATCCATTGAGTCCTCTAATGTTCCAAGTGATGATCTTCATCATAATGAGGGTGGTGTTGGGTGGAGGTATCCCTCTGAGAGCTTATGAATCTTCCCTGAGTTGATCATAAGATTTCCCGCCTCCTTGATTAGTTGATGCGCCGGTTTGTGCCCCCTTCTTTTGTTCTCTCGTGGTATCCGTTTTGAGCATGAACCTGAGTCCGTGGCTACGCCTAAGCATGTCGTGGATCTTGCTGTTGAGTCGAGAAAAACCTTGTGTACCTTTCAGAGTTGCTCCCCAGGAAGGGCTTGCATATCCTTTTGGTTGAGGGCTTCCTCAAGTTTTTCTAGGTCAATGCCTGCTAGATCTCGATCGTCCATCTACATTAACATGTCTCCATCTCTGTCTCCTCTCTCTTCTAGGTAGATTTCCCGGTTTAGTCCAGAGGAGGAAGGGATTTGGTTCTTTCCTTTGCCTTGTTGCAGCTCTTTGTGTGGATCTTGGATTTCTTCATCTTCCGGTAGCTGGTTCAGTATCTCGTAGGAGTTTTTGGTCGAGATCTTAGGCCCGGGGTCTGGGATCTACTTCCTTGGAGGGTTTTTCTTCCTGGCCGTAACAGTGGTGAAGCCATCTTTCTGTGTGGTATCGCTAGCTTTGATAACTTGTTTATTTAGAGGGCAGTCTCTGAATAGGTGGCCATTTTCATGACATTTACTACAGCGGAAAGGGATATGTTCGTAGTCTAGTGTTTGCTTCCAGTTTTCATCTTGGTATTCCAAAGTTACCGCCCCTGGTAGAGCCTTAGATATATTCATATAAACACATATTCAGGTGTATGAAGTGTATTTCCTTTGCTTTGTGGCTTATGAAGTTTTGACATAGTGACCCATTGTATTCCCTATTCCCATGAGAATCTCCTCCAGCCAGAACTCCTACGACAAGGAATAGAGGCGGATCCAGACTGGCACCATTGTGAAATCCTCCTTGTCTAGGCTGAAGCATTTTGTCCAGAATCTCAGGAATAACCCTGTCGAGTTGTAGAAATATGGGTTGTTCTCAAATATTTGATCTCGGTCTTTTGGGTTGTACAAAATGATTGTGAAGAAGCCTTTAGAGCTGAGTTGAACCTCATATTCTCCTCTGGGGTTCCACCAGTGTTTTATCCATCTGTTCAGGTCCTGTTTAGATGACCACAGTCCCATAAATTTTCCAATGAGGGCATGCTCTATCATGAACTGGGTATGTTCACCCACTCCTGTTGAGCTTATGAGGTATCTCAGGGGTTTTTCCGTTTGTGGGATGCATTTGCTAGGCTCCCACCCTCGAGGTGCTTTTGGATGGGACGTATTGGCTTCCATCTCCATTTCCTTGCCGAGTCCTTGTTCTCTGGCAAGAAGTTTATCGCGCATCTGTGGTGGCGGCTTGAATGATGGTCATTTTTCCCTTGTGCCTAATCAATCATTGGCAGTAATATTGTTGTACGAGGGGGGTTCCCCCCCCTCTTCTGGGTTCATTCTGACGGATCAGACCAGGAGACTGTCTATGCCCGATCTTAGCAGGTGGTTTGTTGCGGATTGTTTTGGTTCGTTCATGCAGCGAGTCGCGCTGAGATTGAAGCTAGGGTTTTTCAAAGCGGTTGCCAATCGCTCCCCCCCTTTACCAATTTTTTTTTTTGAATGTTAAAACTAAAAAACAACGCGTTTTCTGTTGATTGCAAGAATGGGAGCATTCTGCAATTAGTGTCTTTTTACATCAAAGGCCTAAATTAGCCTATTAACAACCCAAATAGTGACATAATAAAGGTAATGTGTCTTATTCAATTCAAATCATAACATGTATTAACCTTGTAAAGAGCAAGGAAATGATGAAAAACAAATAAAAAGATGAAAACATATCAAAATGACTCAACACACCATTGAAAAGAAACTAAGAAAGAATTAAGTAGACAAATAAATGGATTGATGGAGAAACATAAGGAAGAAGTACAAACTTAAGATTTAACATCTTATAACTATAAGAGGTTGTCATTGACTATCCTTTCTCTTTTTCCTTTGGTATTTTCCCTTGTATTCTAGGTCTATTAAATCCACATCCCATCTCTCAAGAGAAAACTCATTCAAGTTTGTTTAAGTATTATCATATAATTATTTTTAGGCATATGTGCCTAATAGTTCTTGATGCCTTAAAATTTTCATATTTTGGCTCCACATGTTGAATAATTCTCATAGATAATTGTTTCAAAATCCACATGATTTTTATGATTTCATCTTGGTAAATTTAAGTGAATTTTTGAATATGTGGATTTGTTCAAACTTGTTTGATTCATAAATGAAAAGTATTGAAAATTTATATGTCATTCACTATTTAATTTCTTATATTTTCATGTAATTAAATTAGTGTTGTTTCAATTTCTTATATTATGTGTGAGAGGGAAAAAGTATCTTTGTCATGGGAAAATCCATTCTATGATAGAATCTTCTCTTTCTTAATTTTATGTTTTGAAGTGTATGAATCTCCTTAGTCCTTTCTCAAGAAACCATGTGCTTAAAAGAAAAAAAATTGATTATTGGGAGAAACTACATAGTGAGCTTAAATAATATATGATCATTGAGAGAGCCTTGTTTTTTAAGTTAAGGAGTACATAAGCATTTACTGCATAAAATTCTCCCTATTCTATTTAATAATCATAAAGGAAAATAAGGAAAATGATTGATTGATAAAGAGGAGTATCGCATCTATAAAAAATAAAAAGTAAAAAAGGTGCTCTTTGGTTCCCCAATGATTACCCTCGATATTGATTTTTTCCTTTGCAAGGAAAAATAATCAACATTTGGTGATCATACTAAGGAGGTGTCCACAAAAGGAACAAATAAAAGCACATTTGGTAACTTCAGTTAATTTTTGGATGAACCATGGACAATCAATGCAACTAGATCTCCCTATGGGACTTGAATACTAAAATAACATCTTAGCTTAGTTATTTTATATTGCCTTAAAAATGGCAACGAGAAATACTTAGCTTGAAAAATCCTGGGAAGTTTTTTCTCAAGAAGATCTTGCAGTAGAAGAGGCATGGTGACGCACATGTGCACACACACACAAGTCTTTTTAAGGAATCATAGAATGATTCATGAGTGAAGCCAAATCCTCACGCTTGAGGGTAAGGGGTCTACAATTCAAGACCTATTGGTGATGCCTCCTTTTTTTTCTCCTATGGAGATTCAAGTGGGTATAATAGGACTTGAAATGGTAGAAATAGTGTATCCTAAAGGATAACGACCAACAAAACCAAAGTGTAAAGAAAATAATGATCCCTTTGGCTCTTGAAGGAAAGAAACACTTGTTACCATTTGTGTTGCCTAGAATCCTTCTTATATTTAACGATGATGGTTAAAAAATAATAATAGAGACATGGAATAGCTCTTGGCCATGTGTGATATCCATTTGATCACTCATGATGACATGATGGTATGATTTTTCCTTCATACTTTACTAGGCCCTGCATATGACTAGTTTTTTTTCTTTTTACTTGTTGGCTCCATAAGTTGTTTCAATAGCGTTGAAGAAGTATTTATAAATAGGTATGCTTAGATTGTGTCCTACCATACATTTCTTACTCAAATCACCCAAATACGATTGGAGAAAAATGAAAGGATTGAATATGTCAATCTCAATTCTTTTAAAATGCATATGACTAGTTTTTCTTTTTACTTGTTGGTTCGATAAGTTGTTTCAACAACATTGCAGATATATTTTTGAATACGTATGCTTAGCCTATGTCCTAACATACCTTGCTTACTTAGTTAAGACAAATAAAATTGGAGAAAAATGAAAGGATCATATATTTCAATCTCAAATTTTGGTGCAGAGACAAATGTTAAACCTAGTAGTGTCATACCATGTATTGTGGGTAGATACCATCCATCGACACCAAAATAACCTCCTTCCATACACACAAGAAGGGGATTTATTTGTTATTGGGTAGACCAAGCAAGCAAATAGAAAGTATATATATTAGAAATAAAGGGTATTATAGGAGATAGATGTAATGTAATGTTTATGAAAAGGTGAATATGATATGTTGTAATGGATAGTAATGTATCCATATTTGTTTCAAGGTTATCAAAGGAAGTCATTGTTTTAAAATCTAATGGATTTTTATTGAGAATGCAACAATCTAGTTGAGATAATATTTACTATCATTGAGAGTGTTTTTTTTCTTCATTTGGAGGCTTTTCCCACTATAAACTATATTTTCATTGATTGGTGTGTGTTTATTTTTGTTGTATGATTTTAAATGTTTATAATATGATATAATGTATGATTTTATGTGATTGAATGTGTGAATTGTGCCTTGCTTATGCTCATTTTATGGTAGGTTGATATTGTGACTATAAAAGTAATCAACATTTGTGGGGTATTTTGACTCACGACTCTGCACCATGGTCAAAGGAATCATACCACTAAACATATTAAGATAGTCAATCTTGATGAGGGAAATTATAAATTTCGAGGGGGAAATCCCAATTAAAATAAATAATAATAGGATTCTAACCATGGGAAAATCTAAGTGCGACAATAATGTTAGCAATGAGAATTGCAAGCTATATCTAGACCCATAGAACACCAAAACAAGATAAGGAATAAAGATGACTAAAAGAGATAGTACGTCTAGATAACCAACATAGGAACATACCATTAAAAACAACAAATATCATTGAAGGAGATTTCATAACCCTCACATTGAAGAATCAAGGGGAAATATAGGTTCAAAAGACCTAATAACAAAACATCCAATGAAGCTATTAGGACCGCAACCAAAACACAAACCAACATGTCATATGTATTATTATTTGATGGATCCATGTATGGAGAGGATCACATATTCCTTCTTGGATCACTTTAGAAAGCAATGAATGAAGTTAATCAACATAATGGGCCAACTTTAAAGGATCACTAAGGGGACCAATATTAACGTGGTACTAAAAGTGAAAAAACCAAGATTTTTTTGATGCATGGATAGAAGTGGCCAAAACATTCTTGAACGTGTATGCATACATAAACTAAAAACCATCAACATTTTCACAACTCAAGGAAATAAAGGCGTTGAAAGGGGAAAGTGTTGTCCACTATAATGCTCGAATCATAAACTTGATTGAATGAATTAGGGATGTTGTATCAGAAGTTCATAAAAAAATTGATTTTTCATAGGGTTGATCGATACGATCTATGCCCATGTAAGGACAAGAAACCCAAAATGGTATAAGGACACAACACATACATCCATTCAAACAAAAGGGGATACAGTGACTAATGGATGGTAGAAAAACAAATATAGGGAAGAGCGTGATGAAAGACTATAAAAGCTAGAGGCATAAGTAAATAAGATGAGAGAAATGGAGTGGCATGAGCCCAAGATAGTAGAAGATCAACAAATCAAGGAAAATCAGGAGGAAAACACTTAATCAAGGAATATGAATCATTTCAATTTATATCAAACCTATAACACATTGGAACACTCTTGGCACAATTTCCCTAAACTTTTGAGGAACCGACAAGGCCCTTATAAGCCTAGGTACCCAAGGGAGAATAATAAAGGAACGCTCAAAAACCAAAAATTTGACCAATGACATGAACATAGGGTATATAGGGTGAGGGCATAACAAAACACTCACCCCAATATCTAGAAATTACTATAAGGGAAAATATCATGAAAATTCTATGCTTGTGGAACTTAGGTACATACAACAAATAATTTAATTTTCAACATTCCAAGGGTCATGGTATGCTCAAATTACAATCCATGGAATCACGATAATATATAGTGCCCAATAATATTCAAGGAAATCTAGAATTGAGGCTGCAGAATGATATAGGTTGGGTGACAACCAAAATCAAAGGAGGCCTTAGTTACAACCAAGGAAAGAATAGAGGGATACCATAGTGTTAGCACATGAAATGTTCAGGAGTCAAAAATTATGACCTTAGTCCATGCAACGATCTTGGTGTCATGATAGTGTTCATCATCATGAAAGAAATAGGGGTCAACATTGGTCACACCCTTGGTCTTAAACTTATTATTATCATGTGTCTTGTCTCAAAGAGATGTACACAACATTCCTTATGCCATTTTCAACCGTTTGAGGGTCAAGTCAAGTGTCCAATCTACTTATTGCAAACTCACTTGAAAGTTCACAACGTATCAAGAAGTACCTTATGCATTAATCTCTCATAATTGTACCTTGGAAACATGTCAAGGGATATCTCATTGTTTTCAGTGTATTCAATGCATCATGTTCTTCAGGTTGGTTTCAAGAAACAAGTCTAATAATTTGAATGAAGCGCGCTACAAATTGGCATTGTGAACTGGTTGTAGCAGATGAAAGAGGATTGGATGCTTCCAACTAAGTCCTAGTCTAGTTCGCGAGACACCAATTGAAGATTCAAATACACCAGGTACCTCTATGGTTATTTTGTGTTGTTTGAGGGTTGATTGAACTGGATACAGTTGTTACATGTTTCTATAATGCAAACTGTTATATATTTTTCTACGTTGCAAACTGTTACATGTTTCTGTGTTGTAAACTATTATATATTTTTCTACGCTGCAAACTCTTACATTTTTTTGCACTGCAATCTATTTTCACCAATTAAATCCCAAAACTTTGGTATCCTAAACCCTGGCCATTTTCAATATTGTTATACCAAAGAAACATCTTACAATTTCATCTTGCAAACAACAACATTATCCACTTCCAACCATGCGTTGTGAACTGTCCATTACAATTGTGCACTGCAAATTGGCGTTGCGAACCCTTTTTTTCTTGATAGATCAATTAACCATTTTCAGTTGATATTCATCTAGGTCCAAGGTTTTAACCTGTCAACTCATATTTTTCTCCTCATACGTGGAAAATCTTGCAAGCTTTTCATAAAAATCTAGTTCAATTCGTGTTGCAAATTGGCGTTGCAAACCCTTTGTTTTACATAGAGTTGCTTCAATTCTTCATGTCTACAACCTCATCCAAGTTGGATTTATGTTCTTCTTTTTTCACCTCCTACTTGCAGCTTTTTCATAATCCAACTATTGTTGTGCATACAATTACAACTTAAGTGATGATTTTGGGTCTTGAGCTAAATTTAGCATCTTCATATGATTTCTCCAAGGTTACTTCATTTTTCAATAGGTTTGTAGTAGGCTCTGGAAGGTTTTCCCCAACTTTTTATGCAATTTTTTAAATGTTGGAATAATTTTGGAGGTAAACAGGCACCTACAGGAAATTTCGTAGCACGTGTTGTCAAAGGTGTTGCGAACTAGTATTTTGGGATAGTTTGAAGCAAATTTGTACACAACAGATTCTTTTTTTCATCATAAATTTTAAATTATGATCTAGGTTCTTCTGAAATATTTTGTGGAGATGAATCATAATATCATGGACTTTATAACACAAAATCATCCTGACCCAGTTTTTCGTTTGGGGGAAAAGTTGAAATCATCACCTACAGGAAAGTTTGCAGCGCATGTTGTGAAAGGCGTTGCAAACTCTAACAGTTTGATAAATCTAAGTTGTAGGAGGATGCCACCTATCTGAGGGGGTTAAAATGGTTTTCTATGAGGTATTTGGACATGAGGGACATGTGTTCTATCACCAGATCAAGCATCATGACCTATTTTAAAAAGCATTTATCACAATAGACAAGATCCAAAAAATTAGGAGCTAGGTGGATTTGTTGTTTCACCTTGTTGTAACAACTCTTAGAGAAAAGGGAATCCAATGCAACCACTTGGGATTCGACCTTTTTAGATTGGAATTATTAATACACTATATATAGAAATGGTTTTGTTGAGGAAAGGGTGGGATTCGTGATCCAAGAGAGGAGAGAGATAGAGGAGCAGTTTAGTTGCTCCTTTGTAAGCCCAAGGGTCTATTTGTAATCAACATTTCTTCCATTAAAGATTCATGAGAGTTGTTTATCAGCGGGGATGATTTTAAGGATGAGAATTTGTTTTAAAATGAAGAAACCTTGGCAAATCTTACTAATCCTTCATATGCCAACTATAAATGTTTGACAATATTTTTGTAAAAATATTCAAATTTATAAGGATTTTATATATATTTTATAATTTTTTGGCGATTTTTAAGGTAAAATAATTTTATCCTATAGAATTTGGGCGAATCATTTTTAAAATAGCGAATCTTGTTTTTGGAAAAACCATGGAAAATTAGCCCATGAGCGAAATTTAGCCCCTAAAATCATCCATGTTTATCAGATTGTATTATTTGTTTTCCATTTTTCTTGTCATCGTATTGCTTGAATATATTGTAGGTTTTTAGGATCATAACTTCCATTGATTGATGGATTCATGAACAACAAAGGATCTGTTGTAGCTTTCCCATTAAATCATTGTTTGTTGTTTAAGAAATATTTAATCTATTTGCAAAAAGGATCTATGTATGGTGGATGTTCTTCCTTTTTTCATATTCTATATTCTTCTACCCATAATTATATAAAACTTGTTTCTGGTATATAGTTTAAATGCCTTTGATCTATAGGATGTTATGACTCCATGCCCAATGAAATGCCTCTACAGATAGTTTGTTTCCCTCTCCCTTTCTTACTCAGTCTTGTTGATCCACTCAAGTATAAACTTGTTTTAACCATTTATATCCCGATGGGTACTAGGATTACACCTACACCAGTCTAGGTGTGACTTATAGTGCTAATATTTTTGGCGTCATTATCAGGGACGAAGTTGAAGATCTTCCTTAGGTTTTACGACATAGATTACTACCAATTCTTGATGGTGAGTAAGGATTGGTGACATAATAGACTGCAATTTTTCACCATGGCGATTCCACACATTTGAAGAAACTTGTTGTCAATTCAAATCAAGTTACATGACTCCACTGAGGAACGAACTTGAACAAAAAATGGAAGGAAGACATATGAAGTTCAAGTATCAAGATATAAGTTTTCTTCAAGAGCTCATATTCTTTTTTATTAGTTATTTCCTATTCTTTCCTTCATATATCATAAGAATCATTCTTTTCTTTGTTTACTCTAATGACCATAAGCCTACTATTGTATACCCCTCTTTGAAAGAAGAAGGTATGAATTCTTCTTACATAGTTGTTGTTGACCCTAGTCCTTCATATGAAACATATGAGAACCATTTTTGTATTCAAATCCTTCTTGAACATGATCAGCCATGTAACCATGTGAATGATACAACTGGTTCACCACATTCTCTGATCATAGTACCATCTTATAACACCACTACTAGAATTTGAAATCAATCCATTGAACCTCAATTTCATCCTACTGATGTTCAGTCCAAAAAAAGAGAAAAAATGTTTAAACCCTTAAAATTGTCATCTACTCTTGATTGTTACCCTCCCAAGTTTTTAGAGTATCTGCCTCTTTTTGTTGGAGAAGATCATATTATAGTTGAGAATCATTTGGGAGCTTTTCAAAATGTCATTGACAAATTGGAAATTATGCATGAGGATGTTGTTATGAGGTAATTTTCCAAATATTTGGTTGGAGATGTTTCTTTGTGGTTTAAAAATCTAGAGGCCAGTTCCATTGGTTCGTGGGCTGAATTATTTGGTGCATTTTCAAGGTACTGGGGAGAGAAAAAATCTCTTGATCAGTACTTAGTTGTGTTTTGTGATTTGAAAAGAGGGGAGGATGAAGCTCTTGTTATTTTCAACATGAGATTTTATAGTTTTTTATTGCAACATGCCTTTAGATATCCGACCTCCTAAAGTTGTTGCTAGATTGTGTTATGTAACAACTCTTCATCCAGATTTTTCTCTTCTTCTCCCAGAAAGGAGGTTTGTCACCTTGCAACAAATTCTCATTGATTCTCAAGAGGTTGAGGATAATCTCAAATCCTGTGGAAAATTTTCAGATCAAGTTAAGGATGATGAGTGGAATGAAAATATAGCTGGCAGTGAACATGAACAAGAAGGATGCCATGAGGAGGAGTTGGAAGAGAAGCATGTTGAGGAGAAATATGTTGTCTCTAATTTTGTTATTTATGATCTTCAAGAAGCCTTTTTTTTACCTGTATATGATGAGTACAATAACTATGATGAGGTTGATTTCCAAAAAACATCAGAAATATCCTTCCATCCAGAAAATTATTCTTTTCAACAGTCTTATGAAAGCATTCAGTCAATTTATGACAGTTATGACCTCTATCATAGGGAAAATTGTGACTTTGTTGGAGGTAATTCATTGCCCTTATGTTTTTCTTCATTTAAGCTTTTGAAATAAAAATTTGAAGTTGCTTATAGAGCAGAGAGAGTTGAGCTGCAAAATCACACAAGTTTTTTGGAACATAATGATAAAATTATAAGTCAACATCAACCTTTCCATGTTCTTAGTGATCCTATGGTTCTCTATATGGAGAATTTTATTGAGGTTGAAATTCATGATAAGGAAAATAACAATATCGTTTCCATTTATTCTAAGAATTATCTTGGATTTGAAAACTTAGAACAAGAAAAATCAACATTTGAAGAAAATGATACATTGAAGAAAGAAGCTTGTATGCTTTTCTATACTTTTGAATGGGAAAGAACTATGGGCATAGGTTGTCCTTTCCTTTTTATCGATCAACAAGTAGTATTCACACATATTCTTCAAAATTATTTTGCATTTATGTTGGAAAAATCAGAGAAAGAGACCTTTATGAGTTACTTGGAATCAATCAGTGGAATTGGTTCTTCAAAGTGGATGAGTTTTCAGATTGAGTTTAATTTTCAGTTTGAATTTCCATTAAGAAGGGTTATGCAAGGAATTCAATCAGTAGACAAGGTCCTTGCATGGTTGCACTGGATTTTTTATTTCACCTGATCAAGCATCTCAGAGATCAGGTTAGAAGTAGGGGAATAAGATCATCATACGAGAAATTTTGTTTCTTTTTGTTTCTTTCTTTGTAGTAGATCAACAATAATACTATGTATCCCAATGGATATGGCAATAGAATTTTCATTTTCTTGGAAGCTCACAGGGAGCATGGCATCCCCCGTGGAGCTAATGTTAGCACATGAAATGTTCAGGAGTAAAACATTCTGACCTTAGTCCATGCAAGAGTCTTGGTTTCATGATAGTGTTCATCATCATGACAGAAATAGGGGTCAACATTAGTCACACCCTTGGTCTTAAACTTATCATTATCATGTGTCTTGTCTCAAAGAGCTTAGAGATTTACAAAACGTTCCTTATGCCATTTTCAACCGTCTGAGGGTCAAATCAAGTGTCCAATCTACTTGTTGCAAACTCACCTGGAAGTTCACAACGTATCGAGAAGTACCTTATGCACTAATCTCTCATCATTGTAACTTGGAAACATGTCAAGGGATATCTCATTGTTTTCAGCGCATTCAATGCATCATGTTCTTCAGGTTGGTTTCAAGAAAAAAGTCTAACAGTTTGAATGAAGCGCACTACAAATTGGCACCGTGAACTAGCTGTAGCAGATAAAAAAGGATTCGATGCTTCCAAATAAGTCCTAGTCTAGTTCGCGAGATGCCAGTTGAAGATTCAAATACACCAGGTACCTCTATGGTGATTTGTGTTGTTTGAGGGTTGATTGAACTGGATATAGTTGTTACATGTTTCTATAATGAAAACGGTTATACATTTTTCTACGCTGCAAACTATTACATGTTTCTGCGCTGCAAACTCTTTGCACCAATTAAAGCCCACAACTTTGGTATCCTAAACACTATCCATTTTCAAGTTTTTTATACCAAGGCAACATATTACAGTTTCCTCTTTCAAACAACAACATTATCCATTGCCAACCCTGCGATGTGAACTCCCCATTACAATTGTGAGTTGCAAACTTAGGTTGCAAACCCTTTGTTTCTTGATAGATCAAACCCTTTTCAGTTTAGATTCATCTAGGTCCGATTTTTTAACCTGTAAACTCATTTTTTTCTCCTCGAATGTGGAAAATATTGCAATCTTTTCATAAAAGCCTAGTTCAATTCGCGCTGCAAACTGGCACTGCGAACTTAACCACATGCACTGCAAACCCTTTGTTTTATAAAGAGTTTATTCAATTCTTCCTATCTGCGACCTCGTCCAAGTTGTATTTATGTTCTTCTTTTCTCACCTCCTACTTGCAGCCTGTTCATCCTCCAACTGTTGTTATTCATATAATTACAACTTCAGTGATGATTTTGGATCTTCAGATAAGTTTAGCATCTTCATATGATTTCTCCCAGGTTACTTCATGTTTCAAGAGGTTTGTAGTAAGCTCTGGAAGGTTTTTCCCAACTTCTTATGAAATTTTTTAAAGGTTGGAATCATTTTGGAGGTAAAGAGGCACATACAAGAAAGTTCATAGTGCATGCTATCAAAGGCATTGCGAACTGCTATTTTGGGACAGTTTGCAGCAAATTTGTACACAACAGAGTATTTTTTTCATCATAACTTTTAAATTTTGATCTGGATTCTTCTGAAATTTTTTGTGGAGATGAATCATAATATCATGGACTTGTTGACCAAAAACCATCCTGACCCATTTCCTTGTTTGGGAGAAAAGTTGAAATCATCACCTACTAGAAAGTTCGCAGTGCATGCTATCAAAGGTGCTCCAAACTCTAACAGTTTGATTAATTCGAGTTTTAGGAGGATGCCACCTATCTGAGGGGGCTCGAATGGTTTCCTAGGAGGTATTTGGACATGAGGGACATGTGTTATATCACCAGATCAAGCACCATGACATGTTGCAAAAAGCATTTATCACAATAGACAAGATCCAAAAAAATAGGAGCTAGGTGGATTCACTAGTACATTTGGGTCAAATTCCGACGATACGTTCATGGAAATTACTACTTTATATTTTCAGGAGAACAACAGACAATAGACCTCCTCAAATGTCTCTTCACATGATGTCACTTTTCCGACACCATAGATATCGTCTATGTTGCGACATTTGATGCGGACATGTGTCGTCTCAAATTTGACTATCCAAACCCCATATAGATGTCACTACAACGACGCCAGAGACATTGGAATTATGATGTCCCATTTCATCGATCTCCATTACATGGATGCCATGGAAGCGACACTGAGAATGTCGCAAGACCGACGCCAGTTAATGCCACTATTGTGATGTGAACACCATGGGATTTTCGACGTGTATGCAATCTCGCTTGCGACGTGAATGTCATGGCAGCGACGCTATAGACATCGGAAGAATGATGAACAGTAACGTAGGTTGAACGATGGGTAAGCTATATATCAACGACATGGACACCATGGGAGCGACGTTATGGACGTCGAAATATCGACGACCTGCAGGTGTTTTAAAAATAAAATAAATGAATAAATGAAAAAAAGGCATGAGACGAAAAATCAGGCATCATGACTTATTATAGATCCCTAGACAATATCGACGTCAATAACTGATATCTAATCCTCTAGATTGATGATCTTCTCAATCGAATCAAGTGCCCCATGTTTATTATAAGTAACATTGATATGAGGTTAGGGTATCACCATGTGATAATGGAGAAAATGATGTGTTGAAGATAGCCTTAAAGTCTAAATAAGGTCTCTTTGAGTGGAAGATACCACTAGTAGAAAATTTGAAGATAGCCTTAAAGTCTAAATAGGGTCTCTTTGAGTGGAATATAGCGCTAGTAGAAAAATTGAAGATAGCCTTAAAGTCTAAATAAGGTCTCTTTGAGTGGAAGCTAGTGCTAGTAG
>ML802327.1:89260-111002 GCA_009831015.1 Picea engelmannii
ATATATATGAACAATCCAGGTAAAGAACATTGGGAGGTAGTAAAGTGGATTCTTAGATACTTGAGAGGTACTGCTAATCATGCATTATGTTTTGGAGGATCATAAACTATTCTATAAGGATATGTTGATTCAGATATGGCAGGTGATAAAGATAACAGGAGGAGTACCACAGGGTATGTGTTTACTATAGGTGGAACAACAGTGAGTTGGATTTCAAAACTACAAAAGGTTGTTTCACTTTCAACAACAGAGGCAGAGTATGTTGCTGCTACAGAGGCTAGTAAAGAGATGATTTGGTTACAGAGGTTTATGGAGGAATTGGGAAAGAAGCAAGAGAATAGTAGGTTGTACTGTGACAGTGACAGTGCCATTCATCTTGCAAAGAACTCAACCTTCCATTCGAAGAATAAGCATATACAGTTGAGGTACCACTTCATACGGTCTGCCTTGGAAGATGGACATTTGAAGTTGGAAAAGATACACACTAGCAAGAATCCTGCAAACATGTTAACAAAGGGAGTAACCATGGAGAAACTGAGTTCCTTCTCAGTTTCAGTTGGTCTCCAAGAATGAATATGAAGATGAGGAATTTTCCAGGTCCAAGAAGGTTCAGAGTCCATCATATACAACAGCGGTGGAGTTGTTGAGGTCATTCTCCAAGTGGGAGATTGTTGGTTGTGGAGCCTGATTATCTTCCTGATTCAGAGGTCTTTTACTTTCAGCCATGTTTATACCCCATGAAGTATTTACACCCCAGAAGTATGTACACTCTTCCACTCTTCTGCGGGGTCTGGGGGCAAGTGGACCCCCAGCAGGAGTTTGGGGGCGAAGCCCCCAAAGGAAAAATTGCCTTGTAAATGTATATTGTAATTTCATTGTAAATCTGGACCATTCATTTTAAGGTCATAGATCTAATGGTAAAGATTATGTTAGGGTTTTTTTCCCTAGAAGGAAACCCTCTTTTATGAGGGAAATGTATTGCGGCTATGGTTGATGGCGAATATTGTATTATGAGATAGGAGACTGTGAGAGGAAGAAGAGGAAGTTACAGTGGGTTTGTTGTAGGTTGTATCCCTTCATATGGTGGATAATAATAAAGGAAGGACCTGGCAATTTCTCTAGTGGACGTAGCTGACACTGGGTGAACCATGTAAATCTGTGTCTCTATTGTATTGTGTATCTTCTGTGTTTTGTTTCCGCATTTGTTTTATTTTATTGCTCCATGGTCCTGTTTTTCTAACATAGATGCATCAACTAAGACTTCATCAATCCCTACAGGAAGCCAAGGTTTCTTTCACTCAATATAAATGGACTCGTATCTACCATTACTGGATACAAGGTGATAACATGACAAGTACTAAACATATGATATATCTCAATAAATTATCACATAACAAACCCTGCATTAATAAATAATCACATGACAATTCATAAACATTAACCATAACTAGAATTGATGGCTATATAAACTATGTTGAAAGGAGAAATCACACATGATCTGATGAATTGGTCGGCAGTATAGTTGGAATGGTTTCCCCCGCATGTTTCTCTTCAGTTGTATGAACCTTTGTTAGTATTGAGCTTCCCTCAATTGACGAACAAATATCTTAAAGTACTTGCCAAAATCATTCAACCTCCATAAATATCTAAAAAATCAATACAAGTCATATTTGTAGCACATTATTTACTCTAAGATGCATTTTTACGAGAGTGTCAGAACATACTTGAATGAGCTCCTCTTGGTTTCGAGAATAATTTATTGGATCCATGCATCTAATATTTGATCAAACTGTCTCCCTTGATTTGAAGTAGCAACAACGAAGTCAACATTGACTTTGTTGTTGCTCCATTGGATCGAGGGAGGTTTGCTCCAAGATTAAACGAATCTAATAAATTATTCTCTACTGAATAGGCCAACCATGTGAATGCGGAAGCTCTTATGGCCCCTCCTCCCCNCCCCATCACTCTCAATTCCTCAATACCCAACATATAAATCTATTGAAATATTTACAACAAAAACAAACATATATAATACCAATATTCACAACTATTTACAATGAAATAAAATGTTTCCTTGATCCATTTGGAGTGAGCTTAATTATCCTAAGAGCAAAGTAACAACTATTTCATAATATCATACACTACACTAATGCACTTTACATATAAAAACTAGAGAATGGAAATTGATGTAAAAAGAGGCTTTATTATATTCCATCATATGACTTGGTTGGAGTATTAAAATGCACTTGTAAACATCATAGAACTCATCCCACTTTGATACATAAGTGAAAACATGTTATTTTTCCAATATTTAATCATAAAGTCACTCAAAATACTAAAATGAATGCTTTGGAAAATAATAGGTCTAAACTCATATGTAATCATGAAAATGGTCTTAATGTAAGGCTGCGGGAAAGTGGAATATGGTGAAAAGTGAAGTAAAAGGTTGGTAAAAGAATGGAATTTTAGCGACCCAACAAGTAAAAAAAATTATTTCATAGAAAATAGATTTTATATTAAATAGTTATTAAAATATTCATGTACATCATCAATTAGTACTTTTAGTCAACCTCTTCTTCTTAGTTGTATAGTTCCTAAGCATTTCATCAATATCTACGTCTTCGTTCTCTGGGTGCTCTTTAAAATCTGATTGTGATTGCGTCCTCTCACGCAGAGCACGCCTAGTCGTGGGGTACTCACAGGGTAATGGAGGCCGTTGTGATGAGGCATCACCTACAAAAGAAAAAAATATAAAATTTAGATGGCCATTTTTTAATTATCATTGAAGTACTAGTTCAGTAATATTAAAAAGAACATCTACAATGTCATTATTTACCTAGTGCACTGGTCGGCACCGTTGGAATGGTTGCCCCCGCGTGCTCCTCTTCAACTGTATGACCCTCAAGTACAACATTCTCTGTTATTGAGACCAAAAACTATATAAGGACAATCATAAATGTATAAGTAAAAAAAAATATAAGTACAAAATGTATAACTACGGAATTATTAAGTATATGATTAAAATACAGCCATATTATCGTCATCTTCTAGCTCAGTCATAGAACCATCATGGGGTTGCACCCCTTGGAATGAGACTGTACGGGAGAGCCATCTTCTGGTTGCAAACCATTATCAAAACACTACTCTCCAATACTAGTGTGTTCGTTGACAGTGTTGCTCCCCTGATTAAAACAAAGTTGTAAAACATTAAATTTATCGATGATATCAAACATGATTGTATTATATTAATAATAAAGGTTAATTTGAATTGAATTTTATTTACCTTATCATGCAAAGTGGTTCTTGGTAACTTCCCCGAGATTTTTCGATGTTCAACTACAACTCTATAGTCATACTTGTAACCAAGATGGAAGTCTCCCTTTGTGGTTTCAGTACCAAACTCGTCACTCTGCATTGCATAAGAGTATGTATTTTTAATGTTATCCGCTTCAATTACCTAAAAGTTTTAAGGCAATACAAATCAGATATTTAGGTACTTACAATTCGTGACTGCAACTTCAAGTAGTCACCCTGGCCTAGCCCGTGTTGGCCACATTTGGAAATCCTTTCTTTTTTTGCCTTTGACGTGTCAGTCAACCTATCATCAAAAGTTTCAAGTATGTTAATATATACCACAATTTTATTTACATCTAAAAAACATTGAAGGTATTGAATTGAAATTGTAATTTACCTTCTGGGACTAGAGAGTGTTTTTCCTTCATCTGTCAATTTCTTCTCTTTTGTGTCCTTAATGAGGGCCTTCCACTCCCTCTTTGGAATCATCATAGGACGCTTGTACCTATCATTTTGTTTCAAGTGCTTCATATATGTTTCTCGCATATATTTTAAATATTTTCCAGCTGCGACAGTGGACAAGGTCTTATTAAATGTGTCTACACCAAAAAGGATTTCAAGATAATCCATCAATTCATTTTTGAGGTTGGAATTCTGGGAATTCCACCTCTCTCGTATGGTGGGCCCAAAAATCAGCGACGCCTTATTCTCCAAGGACCTATAAAAATCGTTATTCCCTACACGCAAAAATATTATATGATTATTAATTTAAAAATAATAATTTATATGATTTATATATGTCTACAAGGAGAACATGAAACAATTAAAATTTTAAAAATTACCTGGGACTTTAACTTGATTTAATGGAAGCCCTTCCTTGTTGACCATAAATGTGTCCTTAAGGGTCTCTGCGTTGGTCACACATATTTCTTTAGGAAAATAAACCATATAGTTCGTCAAATCATCAACCTCATCTCCGTCACTACCTCTAGAGCCTGCCTATGTGGTCGCTTCCTTGATGTGTGTGTTGTGGCTCCCACCTAATGGTGTGGAAGGTGGAGATATGAATAGCTGAATACTGGAAGCTTTATGAGGGCCTGTATCGGAACCCTGTGTCATCTGTGCAGTGCCACTACTACCGACACCATGCATGTCGGGGTCAATAGGATCCAAAAATCTCTATATAAGAAAGAAAACATTGTTTTTCGTTTAGATAATGTAAAAGTTAAGAATCAAGATTTCATAATTGATCTTATGACATAAAATTAAAACCACTTGAAATCATGGTTATTACCTTATATGTATTAAGCCTTATCATAACTCATTTGATCCTTCCTTTGACCTCAGGAGTTTGATCTATAATATCTAGCAGGTGAGTTAGTTCCTTGTTTTCTTTATTGATCTTTTTTCTAATTAAAACCATAGGGTTGAGGGATTCATACAAATCCCTCTCACCGATTGAATCATCATCAACATCATGTCTCGTCGACTGCATATTCAACAAAATGAATGATAATTCAGTTATGTCAATAAATAAAATAATTGATCGCCACAGAAATAAAATGCACATTAAATGCAATTCAAAAATTGTTGTTTGTTTACCTATTCTGAGGCCTCTTTTAATTTACCATGATTAGCCTGCCACATTACAATAAAATTAGAACCATGATCATTATCATGAGAAATAAATTCAAATGTATGATAAATCCTCCCTCTTTATTGACATCCAAGGAGGAATGTTATTGTTGATAACAAAAATAGGCCACACTGAGTAAATAGACCAAAGCTCTCCAAATGTATTAAAATCGTAAAGAACATAATGAAAATCATAAAATATAAGATTCATTTCTTATAGGTTCGGTAAATTAGTATACGTACCACCCCCATAATAACAACATATGTATCTATTCGTCTCAAATTGTAATCAATCAATAAATCTTCCCATGCAGCTATTCATTGTATTGCACATATGAATACATGGTTTCCTTCACGCCCCTCAAATACGCAATTGGGTCGCTTATTTTTGGTCACGTGTCGTGTACTATTTATAAACCCTGCAATATTCCCCGCTACTTTTGACCTTCCATCAATATAGATAGTTGCTCCTTTATTTTGATTATTGTCTTTTAGATGTATATAATTTTCAACCAAGCCATATCTTCACATACTTTTTGTATATTGGACTATTTGTATCCAATATTTGTAGATATAACAAGGCCCGACGTACTCCATCAATTCAGTTAATCCGTCGTAACAAAACTTTATGCCATCCTTGGAAAATAACCCCAAACCATGTAATGATGATGGAGAAATCCGGTATATCCTTTCGTTTACACAAAAATCAATATTTATTTGAGGAAGATCCTTGGGTACCCATAATTTCACTATATATTTGTACCTCAAGGGCACCTCGATGTCATCTATTCTCTCATTATCATAAGAACATGATCCCCTTTTCGCAAGAAAA
This sequence comes from Picea engelmannii, assembly GCA_009831015.1. Classification (NCBI taxonomy): domain Eukaryota; kingdom Viridiplantae; phylum Streptophyta; class Pinopsida; order Pinales; family Pinaceae; genus Picea; species Picea engelmannii. The sequence continues at coordinate 95,022 of ML802327.1, forward strand.
AATTCCATGCGTCTATGGAATTTTCTTCTAATCTTCTCACCTCTAGTTGATCTCCGCCTGTTAGACCTACTAGATGTCTCACTTTCTTGTATTCTACCTAAACTTCCCTCACTCAATGAAGATAGATATGACAAATACATGTTTCCTTGTACGTCTTATAACACTATTAATGACAGAAACAGTCATTCAATCAATATGTAACACTAGTTCATTACTAGTATCATGTTCGTATCACAGTAAGCTCATAATGATTACCATAGTGTTACTCTTTCACAATTGTATTACGCTCTATTACTATTGGTATAATATCTAGGCATTATAGGGGAATGTTTGGAGTCAAATGACACATGCCAACAAGTGGTAGTAATAGGACACGATGCTAGTTGAAAAACCCTGGAATTGATGCCATTAGACACAGACTCAATCCTAAGGCCAACTAAGGAGAAAAAACAACACATGATAATTAATCTAGGAATCAATCATGAAAACAAACCAAATTTTTACTACAATTAGGCCATCTTTATTTGAAATGCTTCATGTAACATATTTCATTGACTTATTGTGATCTTGGTCTCTCTTGGAAGTACTTTCATTGACAACACCAATTCTCTTTTCTCCTTTAGTCGACCAACCTACTTTAGTGGATTCCTAATGAAGATGGAAGAGAGTGATTCAATCCCAAACAACTTGTTGAAATTGAAAAGGCATCCATGGTCAGTTGTTAACAATTGCTAGAGATGTAGATAAGATAAGATAATGTTGTTAATGTCCAACAAATGACCACAAAAGTAGGTCAATGGGACTAAAAGATACATCTAATGTGAATACAATGCGAGATCATAGAAGAAACTCCTAGATAATGTTGAAATCTAGAAAGAGAAATAAAATCCACCTAAGGAATTAGAATCTAGATGTCCTAGAAGAAACCTAGTTGCCTTTTCAATAAGATGCACCAAGAAAAAATGCCTTATATAAAGAGGATTGAAAAAAAAGAGGACATACAACCAATTTAAAACTAAACTCTTAGGATAACTAAAAACTATATCTATCGAAATTCCAATCCTTTAAGCTATCAAAGATGTGCCCATATACAAAAAAAATTATCAAGGAACCATGCATCAAGAGACCTAGAATGACAAAAAGAGATCCACCCACAATTAATTTTGTAGGGTAGCTTGTTGATCCCATGATGTGAGGAAATATTTTCACTCCCAAATACTCTATATCCTATGGAAATGGATCTAAATGTTGTTCAATGAGATCTTGTAAATATCATCTCCATAATTGATATTGATTTGTGAATGGAGGGAGAAAGGTAGATTTTGTGGCTTGAATAATTTATGTTTTGAATTGAAGGATAATATTGCATTGGATTGTGATGATAATATATATATATATATATATATAGTAAGGCCCCTGTTTATTCTAACATAGTCATCATTGTAGTAGATGTTTTCATAAACATGTACTTAATCCAAAATACCTTGATATATTTAGGGGTCACAATCAATGTAATGACAAGGAGACAATCCTCTATTAAATTTGAGAGAATTATTAAGACACACGCCCACTATACTTTGGTTGATAGACATGTCTATTGTCATTCTTGAAGGAATATTATAATATGTGATAATCTCAATAGGCTCCCAGGAATATCTAGTAGACTTTATCATGTTGTAACTCGAGGATAAACCCATTAATGGAAATCCCATCATCTTGTAAGACCATGGTTAGCAACAGTAGATACTTACATTGGTTATGGAATATGGGACATGTAAATTTCTTAAGGATTGTCCCAAAAGAGACTCTCTCTCTATCCTCCTACTAAACATTTTATTGAAACTAAAATACCATTGTGGGTAGGATAAGTGGATGATGAATAAGTATTTGGAACTAGTATCTAGTCTATTATCACTCTTTACAATTCTTTATCATTGAAAGAAATACATAAGGACACATTCCTTTCAAAGTGTATGCAAAATTTGTATCCCAACACTATAGAAATTCAGGAATACCTTGACAAAGAGGATGTAAATACCAACCAAACACATAAAAAAAAAATTATGCATGATGGAAAGACTTATCCCTTAATTATTCTACTAAAAAAATATTATCCATATAGTCCTTATACAGTGGAATCGTTTCCTTTCTAGTGGCTTTATTAAGTTCCCTATAGTACACACAAATTATCTAGTTACTCCTTCCTTGGTAACAATAATCAAAGGCAAAGCTCATTCACTATCTAAGATAGGGTATATAAAACCTACAAATAAAATTTTCTATAGTTTATATTTAACTATGTATTTAAGTGTAATGTTCATTCTCCTTTGTGGCTTCTGATTAGCAGGGAATCGTACTTGATGTAGATGTGATTTTTGAAAATGTTTGGATGGATTATGTACATGTCACTATAGTCCCAGGAAAAGGTATAACTATGAGTTTTAGAGATGCCTAACAACTATTGTTATAGATTAGAAGTTAATTTGTTGTTCATTTCCAACACTTTGGTGGGAAACATTTCTACTATTTTAACCAATTAATTATTCCACATTTGTTGCTATCATCCCTAAGATTTCTGAAGACCAGTGATGGAACACTTTATAGTTTGTCACATAAATAGATGTAGACAATAAAATTTAGATAAAAATTGAAAAATAAGAGTGTTGATAAGGTCCTTAACCCCCAAGGAACTAGCTTACTAAAAATAAAAGAAGGAAAATTCAGAGGATAGAACAATGGGAGAAAGATACTAGTTTTTCAAAAACATGGGAAATAATTAAGGACATTACTGCCAAATTTCTAGAAACAAGAAGATCATCATCCCATATAAGCCATGATCCTTATAAACAAGTGAGTACATTAGTAGGATCAGGAAACTTAGAGAAAGGACAAAGACCCATGTAGCCAAACAAACACATATTCCTTCACTGGGCCCTACACCAAATATACCAAGTATGAAAGAAAATCAAGAACCTATTGGAATGGGAGTTGTTGACATAAGCACATGGGTTTTATTGGAATATATCAAGAAAGCATAGGTAGAAATCATTAAATGGAAGGCTATAGTAGAATCTAATAGGTGATAAGTTATACCCTTGGAGAAACATGAACAGTTAGTCTCTTCCCTAGAATAAAGGTCTAAAATTTTAAGGGTGCAACATTTGGACACAATTAAAAGTTGAGGAAATGAAAACTTAAATTTGAAAGAAAATATGGAAGGAAAAATGGAATAAACTAAAGATAAAATTGAGAATATAATGATTTTTGATACAAAATGGGGAAAATAGATCTATAGAATCCCATACATACAAGGAGGAGGAACTTACCATGACCTTGTAGGTGAGGGTTGAAAGTACTAATATGAAATATGTTTTGAGAAGACATCCTTAAATGGTTTTAGATGTGGAACTAGTCCTGGTTTTAAAGGAAATGCAACATGAGGCCATAGTTCACTATTAAAGGATCACAAGAGATTTATGGGATACAATGTTACAAATGTCCCAAACCAAGTTGGAAGAATTAATCCCTACATTTAAGAGAGAAAAAACAAAAACATAACTAACATCACTCCACTAACTTAGTCTATGAAATTGGATATGCATAAGCATTGTTCTATCAAGCTGTAACACTAATTAGTACAATGGTTTGACTTCATTACTAGTATCCTATTGGTATCATAGTAAGATCATAATGATTACCATAATGTTACTCTTTCACACTTGTATTATCTATCACATGCTAATTAATCTAGGAGTCAAGCATGCAAGCAAACCTTCTCACAAAGAAGTGCTAGTTGGTGATGGAATCCAACATCGCAGGATCAATGTGCAAAGAGGATGAGTTTCAGTGGGTCGGAAAGTTACGTTGACAACCTGCTTAATGAACTAACGCCCTTGTGCAAGTTACCTCACCGAGTAGTGGGAAACCCTCCAAGGAGTCCAAGTGATTCTAGCCACCGTCGATCCCAGGTACAATACCACCTTCACTATGTTGTCACCTTAGGTAAGAAGTCTAAAATATTATGGCCTCTATGGTAACACCTACTATACCAAATCAGAGGGGGGATAGTCGACAGTCGACACCAAGACCGACAAACCACGTTTGATTACTTTGATGGCCCCAATGTGACCTTGTGCTTGACCCTTGTGTTAGAATATCTTCCCAAAGTCAGTGATATAGAAAACGGATTTCATTCCCTAACTCAAAGATTTATGTTTGTTTAGCATCTTTGTAAAGTTATTCTCACAATCATATTCAAAAGCTCTACACCTAATATAAGATGGGTTTGAAGAGCCCTATAAAATTTTCTAGATAAATTTTAATTAGCGCTTGATTTTAGGTTGTTGTTACTCAAAGGAGTGGTCATGAAACTGATGGTGTTTTGACTCAACTCTTTAAACCATGCAAGAGGAAAATGTAATGCAAGAATTTCAACTTCAATGAAAACTAGCTATGGGAAGGAGCAACAATTTTCAAGCAAAGAAATAATTTCTTGATTGATTACTATGTGTGCACTGCTAATGAAAAAAAGTATGAGATAATTATACAGATAAATGGAAGCAAAATGACCCAAATTTTAAAAATAGCACGCAAATTACATAGTTCACTTAGTACACCTATACACCATTGAATCAAATGTCATCATTTATAACATAGTAAACTTTTATGATTATAGAGACCACGATACACATCTTAAATAATAATAAGGATCAAGGGGGCTTCACCTTGTTGACCAATATATTATCATGTAATCCATTCATAAATGGAGTTTTTTAATTATGAACCCACATGTTGTGAATAAATGTGTTCGCGTCAAACACTGAAAAGAACAATAAACGTGTTCTCTCTTTTTAGTTAGTGGATAAAGATGAGTGCCTACTCCACATCCTAGGATAAATCTTATTGCACTTCGAATTCAGATCTAAACATGTCAATTCATTGAAGGTACCAAACATTTGTGGAGTTTAATTCAATGATACTAGTATTATTGTGAAGTAATTTTCAAGGACTTGCTTGCAATTTTTCTCTATGAAGTTTCAGAAATTCAACGAACTCCATGCAAAAGCATCAAACTCTCCCCACAAATTTCAAACTCCAAGGCCTTATTGTTCTTATGATTGCCTTATTTAAATCTATAGTAATGACATAGGATCCAAGGGTTCATAACTTGTCATATAACTCATATATGTCTCAGTGTGTTGCACTTGTTATTGAGTATACTTATGTATTGGTTCTCTCTGATATTATATCAACTAGTACTTAGAGTGCATGTTAACAAAATTCACCATGTAGGTTAAGATAGTTCCATGCAAGTAAAAGGTTGCAAACTATAGTGGTGGTGCTACAGATATCAAAGGCATGAAAATCACCATGTGAGGTTAATGGAAACTAACCATGTATCTTGATGACATCTTGATTACATCCACAACCATTTTAGGTCATGAAAAGGAATAATCAAATGGATAAGATAATTGACATGACTTAATCATTTCCCTTACGCTCTAGTTATAATAATTCCATGTTAAGAGGAAAGGCAACACTACAAGAGATTAAGCCCAATGAGATCCCTATAAAATCTTTGAAACCTTATCCCCAAAAACTAACCCTCAATACATCATTACCTCATTATTTAGCAATGTCCCAATCAATGTAGATTATAATCATATTAAGTGTCGGTATTAAAAGTCTTTAGAATATAGAAATGCTTTTCAAGCTTCTTGGATGATCCACTTCACATAGAGGACTAGACCTTGATTTTAAATTTTGTTTCTCATAAAACTTTAAAATATAAAAACTGGCATATATATAAATGTGTGGGAGGGTAACTAAGAACACACATCTTAGAAGGATTTTAAATATGTGTATCTAAGAACACAAAGCTTAGAGTGCTTTGAAATACGTTGTATGAGAGAGGGAGAAATGGATATGTTTCTTTTGATATCATTGCTTATGTGCATGGTCTCCTCTCTGCCTGCAATAACCTCTATGAGGAAACCGTATTCCCATACTTATTATGATTTTGAAGGCATGGTGGATAAGTGGGCATCTTCCTTCATCTAGGACATAAAACCATGAAACCTCCTATCCCAATGTGATATGTCCCATCAACAAGAAATAAAAGGTATGAAATGTAACATCCAAAGGTGGACATCTCCACAAACTAGAAGTTTGAATTAATTCAAACCTCCAATGATAGAAAGTGTGAGACCTTCAAGAGAAACATCTTGTCAAACAAAGCATGGAAAAGTGCAAAATGGCCTCAAATGGTGGATGTATTCCTCAAAACAAGTTCCAAGCAAGTGGATCCATGAAATAAGGCATCAAATTATATATGAATAACACATGTGAAATGACTTCAATGATAAACTAAATCCAATTTGGAGCAAGAAGAGGAAAACACCAAGTTAAAAAGGAGGATAACAGATTTGGAATCTACATTGATTACTAAACCATTGTTTATGTAACCATTGGCCATTAGGACACCATATGAACAACTTGAAGACAATCCCAAGATAATTTCCACATCAAAATGAGCCCAAGGGTTATTGTAGGGGGTTAGGGAGACAAATGCAACGAAATTGAAAAAATATTGAAGTTGTTGATAGATCTATGGGAATTGATGAGCAAATCCTTTGTCCTTGACACAAAAATTATTTATTTGACCAACTCTTTGAATCAATGATTTACCAACTTCTCTAAAAAGGAGATAAAATGATGGCTTAGTGATTTGGTTATTGAGAATTCTCAAATTGATTGATTCAAGAGCAATGCATAGAATTGAGCAAAGTCCATAATGAAATATTTTCCTTAAGCATGAAATAGGAGGTCCCAGTGGGACCCATGATGGGTTACATCAAGACTTGGGTTGATAAAGCCTTGGAAAATATATCTAAGGCCCTGTAATATTTAGTTAAGAAGATAGTTAGGTTTTAAGAACCTTTCCAATGGCATGAGAGAGTATAAAATCATGGATTTCAAATAAGAACAAGCTCACTTCCAAATTTTCAAGTCTTCCCCAATTTTGTAAGTTTGCTCACTATAACGTCCCCTTCCATATTTTCCTCCTTGTTGTTCTTTGTCATTAGATTATTTTTCCAATTAGTTTGCTTCATGTTTTCTTCCAGGAATTTGCTATACTATTTTAGGTTGGTGGAGTCCCATCCCAACTCCTTTGAGAGAAAACATGACCATTTTATTTAAGTTTTTTTCATTGAAATTTGTAGAGGTTGCCTCATCCCTTTACCCCATTAATGATAGAAACCATGGTGCTCAATTTATCCCATCAATGACCATCTTGACATGGTTTTCACTCTTATTCCGACCAAACATACAATTGTTATCAATATCTAGGGTTTTATCACTATTTTGTTCCATCTCATAATGCAACCATAGGTTGCTAAATATCTTGCCATGATTGTTTATAGCTTATGGTTTCACTTTCCATCAAGGGCATGGTCAAATGTTTGAGGGAGAAACCATCATGTCAAATGGTCAATTATTTAAGTGGGTGTATGAAGGATGGAAATATTCTTTTGTGCCTCCCCGAACCAGGAAAGATGGACTAATGGATTATGTAGTTGATGACTCAGTAGAAAGGAGAAATGAACATATGTCATACCAACATGATGCCAATAGGGAGAAATGCACATCTATGATACCAACATGAAATACAATTGATGACTCAACAACATGGAGAAAAACTTACTGATTTTGGTGACATTACTTGAGCTAGGGCTCCTCTTTCACTCAAGCTAGGGATCCTCTATCTCCAATGTCACTTGAGCTAGGGATGACAATATCTTATGTCTCCAATGTCCCTTGATCTAGGGTTGACGATATCCTCTATATCTAATGTCGCTCGAGCTAGGTATGGCAGTCTCCTATGTCTCCAATGTCCCTCGATCTAGGGCTGACGATATCCTATGTCTCCAATGTCGCTCAAGTTAGGGTTGATCGCGGTCTCCTTTGTCTCTAATGTTGCTCGAGCTAGGGTTGGCAGTCCCCTATGTATCCTAGTTTGTCTCTCCTATCGGGATATGTTTGAGGCAAAGAGTGTCGAGGGTCGCCCCTATCAGGATATGTTCTGCGCGAAGAGTGTCAAGCCAAGCTAGCGCTATCTCCATGCAATGATCAAGACTTAACAATGGGCGCGAGGATAATTTTAAATTTGGTTATATAAATCATGGGTTATTGAAAGTAGTTTTATATTGATTTAAAATTTCTCTACTAAAGCCATGGTTTATTGATCCATTTCCCAATTTTACTTTCAACTATTTAGACCACCTCCCAAAGTTATTTAGTATAATTACGAAAATAAAAGGGTATACATAAACATTTGAAAACTTGTCTTGGACAAATCCAAGACCACCTTTGGCCTTCAATCTAGCTAGGAGGTAGACACCAACTATATCCATAGAATTATTTTTTGGCCCATTAATTGTTAGACCAATATGTGATGCAAAAATTCAAAAGTCTCTCCATGGTGTCTAGGAATATTTCTCTTCAAGAATTTGGTGGGGGGGGGGGAGAATGATTTATCCAAAAATTGATAATTAAATGGATTTCCAACAATACTAGGCTTGGGTACTAGAATTCCTTTGATGAAGCCTTGGAGCACCTTAATATATAAAAGTATCCTAGTTCTTCCACAACAATCACATATAGGGTTAGGGTCAAGGTAAAACCCTATCTAAAGGATGGAAAGATGCCTATGTGTTCATACATACATATATTAATGGAGAGACAAGAAAAAAACATCATTAAATAAAGATTTAACAACACTAAAAAAGAAGAGCCAAACTCTAATTACTTCAACATGGCCATAGTAAAATTCCACTCATTAGACACTTGTTGATGGGAGTGTTTGTACTATGAGTACTACCTAGTCCACACTAGTAGATTGATATCCTAGTGGCATACAAGAAGAAAATGAAGTTTACTTATCTATCCAATAAAACAAGAAATTAATCTAGGGATTTGAGAGAGAAAAGTGAATAGGAAAACCCACAAACTTGTGCTCCTTGATGGATCATACAAACATAAATTTGAACTAGAGGAGCATAAGGATGAGGAATAGCTCCAAGAGATTTGCACATAAGACAAGAAAAAACACCTTCTCTACTTTGCCATTGAAAAAACCTAGATATATATTTCTAAAACAAAATGGAAACATTTTTTATCTATTTTATTGATTTAATGAGATCAAAGCATGAAAATCAACATTAAACCAAAAACACACAAATATAGTGGGGAAAGAAGGGAGATTCTATTATAAGTTGAATGTCAGATAAGGAGCAATTTTGGCTTCGACTTAACTTTTTCAAGATGGCCTGGGCAAGGCTGGGTGCCCAAATGCAATGCAAGGTGATTTTGCAAGAGGGGCACCCACATGAGGAATCGTAACGAAAAAAGGTAGGGTGCCCAAAGGCAAGGTAAGGCGAGTTGGCAAGAGGGGTGCCCACAAGAGGAAACGTAACAAAAATGAGGCAAAGCGTCCGAATGCAATGCAAGGCAAGTTGGCAAGAGGTATGCCCACCCACATGAAAGGCACGAAAAGGGCCACACAAGGGAGCACTAGGTAAGAAGATGATTCAGGTGCCAGATAAGGAGCAATTTTGACTTCGACTTAAATTTTTCAAGACGGCCTGGGCAAGGATGGGCACCCAAACGCAACGCAAGGTGAGTTTGCAAGAGAGGCTCCCACATGAGGAATCATAATGAAAAGGAGGCAGGGCGGCCAAACGCAATGCAAGGCTATTTTGCAAGAGGGGTAGCCACATGACGAATCATAATGAAAACAAGGCATGGTTCCCAAAGGCAAGGAAAGGCGAGTTGGAAAGAGGGGTGCCCAAAAGAGGAATCGTAACAAAAACGAGGCAGAGCACCCAAACGCAATGCAATGCGAGTTGGAAAGAGGTGCACCCATGCACATGAAAGGCACGAAAATGGCCACACAAGGGAGTACTAGGAAAGAAGACGAGTCAGAGGCAAGGTACCCAAACACAACACATAAACATAATCATAAACATAAGGAAGGTGAGTGTCCTCAATAATAAGAATAAACATAAGTGCAAGCAACATCCATAAGTGGGAATCTTCCTTCATGATCTAGGACATAAAATCATGAAACCTCTTGATCCCAATTGGAGATGTCCCATCAACAAGAAATAAAAGGTATGAAATGTAACATCCAAAGGTGGACATATCCACAAACTAGAAGTTTGAATTAAATCAAACCTCCAATGATAGAAAGTGTGAGACCTTCAAGAGAAACATATCGTCAAACAAAGCATGGGAAAGTGAAGAATTGCCTCAAATGGTGGATGTCTTCCTCAAAACAAGTTCCAAGAAAGTGGATCCATGAAATAAGCATCAAATTGTATATGAAGAACACATGTGAAATGCCTTCAATGATAAACTAAATCCATAAAGAAAGGGGTGGCCCCTCATCAATCAATAAATAAGACCATACCTTAACATGTATGCAAGGAGGGTGAGCGTTCCACATGGGATGATGAGTAATATCCAAATAAAACCTAAACAAGTGTGAAATCATCTCACAAGGCTAGGGCATTCCATGGCAGGCTCCTCCACCAAGTAATAGGGCATAAAAATATGTAGAATATGGAAACACTCTACATGAGGGTGTAATACATGTCATAAAAACCCATAATATGTGTATGAATCCTCAACATGAGCAAGGGAATTCACCTCATTAACAGCACACCATGCTAGACCATATCAACCTAAATGAATGTGAAATCAAGTGATATCAAGGGGATAATTCCAAGCAAACAAAGATGTCGATACAATATTAGCTTAGCCAAAAATTGCTAGGGTAGTGTTCCATCAAGGGAGTCATACATCACCATGTATCATCAACCATCCAATAATCATCATATAAGGGACTCCATAACCAAGTCTACTATTATGAAAGGAAATCAATTACCAAGACAACTAGAGCATCAACATCATCTAGCCATCCATGACTACATCGCTAATAGTCTCATCAAATGCAATCACAACCCCTAGGCCATCCAAAGATCAACTTGTAAACCTACCTTTGTGATGAAAATAACAAGAGTAGTGAAAAAATACTAGTGTAGGCCTCATGTAAAATGAGGGGTAACACTAGCATTACAAACTGGATAATTTTGAACATAATCATAATTCCATTCCTCTTGCCAATGCCAATTTCTAGTAGGTTTGATTCCTAGCGTGCAACCCCAATGGATGAACCATCAATAAATTGACTTCATTAACTCAAGTGGCTCTATTTTTTATTCTCTTGGTTAAAGTGGCAAGGCACAAAAATGGCCACACAAGGGAGCACTAGGCAAGAAGACGAGCCAGAAGCAGGGTGCCCAAATGCAACACAAGGAAAGTTGGCAAGTGCAATAAGGCACCAAGAAAGGTGGGTGTCCTCAATAATAAGCATAAGCATAAGTGCAAGCAACATCCATAAGTGGGAATCTTCCTTCATGATCTAGGACATAAAACCATGAAACCTCCTGATCCCAATGTGAGATGTCCCATCAACAAGAAATAAAAGGTATGAAATGTAACATCCAAAGGTGGACATATCCACAAACTAGAAGTTTGAATTAAGTCAAACCTCGAATGATAGAAAGTGTGAGACCTTCAAAAGAAACATCTCATCAAACAAAGCATGGAAAAGTGCAAAATGGCCTCATATGGTGGTTGTCTTTGTCAAAACAAGTTCCAATCAAGTGGATCCATGAAATAAGGCATTAAATTATATATGAAGAACATATGTGAAATGCCTTCAATGATAAACTAAATCCATAAAAAAAGGGGTGGCCCCTCATCAATCAATAAATAAGACCATCCCTTAACATGTAAATAAGACCATCCCTTAACATGTATGCAAGGAGGGTGAGCCCTCCACATGGGATGACGATTAATATCCAAATAAAACCTAAACAAGTGTGAAATTATCCCACGAGGCTAGGGAATTCTATGGCAGGCTCCTCCACCAAGTAATAGGGCATAAAAATATGTAGAAGAGTGTTGCTTGACATGAGGGTGTAATACATGTCATAAAAAACCATAATATGTGTATGAATCCTCATCATGAGCAAGGGAATTCACCTCATGAAGATCACACCATGCTAGACCATATCAACCTAAATGAATTTGAAATCAAGTGATATCAAGGGGAGAATTCCAAGAAAACAAAGATGCCAATACAATATTAGCTTAGACAAAATTTGCTAGGGTAGTGTTCCATCAAGGGAGTCATGCATCAACATGTATCATCAACCATCCAATAATGATCATATAAGGGACTCCACAACCAAGTCTACTAGTATGAAACGAAAGCAATTACCAAGAAAACTAGAGCATCAACATCATCTAGTCATCCATGACTACATCTCTAATAGTCTCATCAAATGCAATCACAACCCCTAGGTCATCCAAATATCAACTTGTAAACCTACCTTTGTGATGAAAATCACAAGAGTAGTGAAAAAATACTAGTGTATGCCTCATGTAAAATGAGGGGTAAAACTAGCAACACAAACTGGATAATTTTGAACATAATCATAATTTCATTCCTCTTGCCAATGACAATTTCTAGTAGGTTTGATTCCTAGCTTGCAACCCCAATGGATGAACCATCAATAAATTGACTTCATTAACTCAAGTGGCTCTATTTTTTATTCTCTTGGTTAAAGTGGATTTAACCACCTTGTTTGATTGTTGAATTACCAGGTCAAGTTGATGTTGCAGAAGCTTCAATTCACCCACCACAAATGTAATGCACCGACCCTGCATAGTGAGCAGTGAATGCATAGTGAGCAGTGAATGGGGCCAACGTTGAAATTTCTTCAATATGTGCATGTATGCGTCGAAATTATACATGGTTAGACTAGACACATGCCTTGACGATATGGGAGGGTTTCAAGACTCAAGGATGTATGATGTCCCCACATAATCTTTGAGATCGTCCATATTTGCATCAACGTTCATCATGCACATCTCATTGTCATCATTTGTCATTCCCTTCTACAGAATCGTTGTTGGAACTATCTTGAAATTTGACATGGAACTTCCAATACACCCATCACAAATTTCTTCCACCGAACCTACACATTGAGTAGTGAATGGGGCCAACGTTGAAATTTTTTCAATATGTTCCCATATGCCTTGAAGGTATGGGAGGGGGTTTCGATACTTAAGGATGTTTCATGTCCCCGCATAATATTTGAGATCATCAATGTTTGCATCAACATTCAATATAATGGATGTCTCATTGTCATCAATCGTCATTTCCATCTATAGAATCTTTTTTGGAACTCTCTTGAGATGTCATGCTACTTCCAATACACCCATCACAAATGTCATCTTTCATCGACCTCACACAGTGAGCAGTGAATGGGGCCAACGTTTAAATTTCTTCAAACTATGCATGTATGCATCGAAATTCGACATGGTTATACTAGACACATGCCTTGATGGTATGAGAGGGTTTCAAGACTCAAGGATGTCTAATGTCCCCACATAATATTTGAGATCATCCATGTTTTCAACAACGTTCATAATGGGTGTCTCATTGTCATCATTCGTTGTTTCCATCTATAGAATATTTGTTGGAACTCTCTTGAAATGTCATCGAACTTCCAATTCAGCCACCATAAATTTCATGCACCAACCCCGCATAGTGAGCAGTGAATAGGGCCAACGTTGAAATTTCTTCAATATGTGCTTGTATGCATCGAAATTTGACATGGTTAGACTAGACACATGCCTTCACAGTATGGGAGGGTTTCAAGACTCAAGGATGTATATTGATGTCCCCATATAATCTTTGATATCATCCACATTTGCATCAACATTCATCATGCACGTATCATTGTCATCATTCGTCATTCCCTTCTATATAATTGTTGTTAGAACTACCTTGAAATTTAACATGGAACTTCTAATACACCCATCACAAATTTCTTCCACCGAACCCGCATAGTGAGCAGTGAGTGGGGCCAACGTTGATTTTTTTTCAATATTTTCCTGTATGGGTTGAAATTTGACATGGTTAGATTAGACACATGCCTTGATAGTATGGGATGGTTTCAAGACTTAAGGATTTTTTATGTCCCCACATAATATTTGAGATTGTCCATGTTTTCATCAACGTTCAATATAATGGATGTCTCATTGTCATCATTCGTCATTCCGATCTATAGAATCTTTGTCGGAACTCTCTTGAAATGTCATGCCACTTCCAATGCACCGATCACAAATGTCACATTTTTGGTGGGTTAATTTCAACGTTGGCCCCATTCACATGTCATTGTTTCCCATCATGTACTCTATCCCTAGTACAATGTCTTTTAATAGTTGTTTCCTTTAAAATTTGACCGAGAAAATTAAAACGAAACGAGGATGAGATGCGTCGATATATAGAGTGGGTGTGTGAGTGATATTTGAGTCTGGAAACCCTTACATATCATCAAGGCAATGTGAACACTCTATCCATGTCAAATTTTAGTGCATACAGAAACATTTTGAAATAATTTCAATGTTGGCCCCATTCACAGGTTATTGTTCTCCATCATGTACTGATCTAGCCCTAGTACAATGTCTTTTAGTTGTTTCCTTTAAAATATGACTAAGATGCACATCCCCTCATCTACTAGTACTGCAAGGGTATGCACTAACGTTGATAAAGAAGTACTTGATTAATTGCACAAGCTTCAAGTTATTTTATGTCTTTGTTTTTTTCTCTCATCTAAGTACTATTTTTCTCCATAAAGAATATTAGTACAAAATAACCATTTAAATACAAAATCCCATTTATCTCCTTCTTCTCACCATGACCAAAATCATGGGCCTAATTGGCATGATGTTGGTTTTGAACTACACATACGATGAATACAAAGAGTGGGTGTGTGAGTGATATTTGAGTCTAGAAACCCTCCCATATCGTCAAGGAATATGAATAGACTATCCATGTAAAATTTTGGTGCATACATAAACATTTTGAAAAAATTTCAACGTTGGCCCCATTCACAGGTCATTGTTGCCCATTATGTACTATAGCCCTAGTACAACATCTTTTAATAATTGTTTGCTTTAAAATTCGACCGAGAAAATTAAAACAAAATGAGGATGAGATGAGACGATATATAGAGTGGGTTTGTGAGTGATCTTTGAGTATAAAGATGAATGAATGAACTTCTCTTGGTTTTGAGAATAATTTATTCTCTACTAAACAAGGCCAACCACATGAAGGTGGAAGCTCATATGACCCCTGTTATCTCCCAAAATAGCACTGTCATTTTGGTCGGGTTTTATGGTGGATAGCATGGTTATTGATAGTTTCCTCAATTCATTTTTGAGTCTTTTTAGCTGCAAAACTTAATTTTCGGTTTTGTCTTAAGAAAATAATTTGACCCATAAAGTCTTCTTTTCAAAATTTTCATTTTACACTTTCATCAGCTAACGTGTGTCCAAAAGTTGAGCGTGCACTGTTGAAAGTGCATGCTTTCCGTAGCTAAGGAACATTTTTTCAAAGGTCATGCGTTGTTGAAAGTGCATGCTTTCCACAGCTAAGGAGTGCTTTTTACAAAGAGGCGCGTTGTTGAAAGTGCATACTTTCCACAGCTATTGAGCGGTTTTCACAAAGTCGCGCGCTGAGGAAAGTCAAGATTATCAACAGCTAACAGAGGTTGTACTCCCGGGTTGGCAACATCAAATCAAATCTTTGGTTCCATATCAGACATTGTTCACAAAAGACCGTTTAGAGTTTTGAATTGCAAATGGAAAGGATGATACTTAAACTTGCAGGGCACTTTTAAATCCCTTTCCAAGATCTAAATGAAGATCTGAAAACACCATTGGACAGATTAGATTCTCTAGATGTCGATCGACTATCTAAACATGCAAAACGGACTCTCCATGACTGAGAAATTTGATTTTGAAAAAATCTGCACTTTCACCAGCGCAAAAGGCAGAATT
>ML802327.1:159067-173378 GCA_009831015.1 Picea engelmannii
AGTACTTTTTCTGAGGTTTTTCTATGCTATATTGATATTTGGTTCTTAACAAATACTTTCCTTAATTGAGGGGGATGTTGGAGAAAGTAACCACACCTAGGAACTCGCCCTAGGAGGGGGCATCTAGTCCCTGGATCAAAATTCCAAAATTTGAAGTTTGAGAAATTAGGGTTTCCTCATAAAACCCTAAGTTGTAGTTGCAATACCAGTTGCAGTTGCAGTGGCAGTATCAGTTACAGTTGCAGTGTCAATCCCTTCGTGACAGTTCCGTCATACCAGTTGTAGCACATGTTGCAGTACCGGTTGCAGTGAAAGTTTTTGTGAAGTGTTGGGACTGATTTGTATTGTCCTAGTGTGCCTTACCCTATCAAATCTCCAACTACCTTTAGATTACAAGTTGCATCATCTTTGAAGTTTTAAAAGTCCGTTATTGTTTTTTTTTGCTGCCAGACGGTGCCACCATCTGTTGATATTGTCAGAGGTATGTACTTACATATGTTTAAAATTGCATCATTCTTCTAAAGAGTATTTGCAGGAGAAAGGATCTTTTGTCTAAACAACAATTGTAGATCCAGAAGGATCTCAGATCCAACACATTCATAAGAACAATGCACTCCGAGTTTGATTAATTTGATATGCCTCTATTTGTTATGGCATTATTGTGATATTATGAACATCTAGGTTGTATTTTGATCTATTGAAGTTATGAATATCATACTAATCATTGGTCAAAAATTAAAGTCAAAGTATTACATTGATTAAGGTTGAGATTATAGATTTTATTCTCTAACTCGGTTTTCTGTCAAGAAAGCACATTATCTTAGTATAGAGGACAAGTTGAAGAAAATACTTGTCATCTTAAGTGAAGGAGACTCAGAAGAAAAGAAACACACTCATTCTTGAGGACAAGACTCCAGGTTCCATGTTTGATTGATTAAATTGATAAGATTCAAATTTACACATATCAATTTTGATAACTGCTAAACACTATAGTTTCCAAAGAAATCTTTGAAAATTTTTATTGAATACTTGGTAGCATGTGATGCATTATTGAGATAAATGCTTACTGTAATCATTTACTAGATATAATTAACATCTCCTCTAGGAGAAACGTCTTGTTTTGTTTCTAGGTTACCATGGAGGAATGATTGATCACAACACTCGAAGAGTGTTGCTCTCATTCCTTATTATTGTATTTCTTACTTTTTACCCTTGTTTCAGGAAATTCACAAGTGATAGCTATGAAGGAGCTACTGTGATGATTGTTCTCACTATTGTTTTTATTATTATTATAAAGAGTAGTATTCTTGTCTATTGTTTCTCTCGTGTTGTTCTTGTTCCTGGAAGGTCACAAGTGATAACCCTGAGGGAGCTATAGTGATGGTTACATGAGGAAACATATTATATGAGACATGGAGCAGACTATCCAAGTTGTATACATGAATGTATACATCCATGTACCGAAGAAGAAGAAGAAGAAGATACGTGTGCTAGATACACAAAATCTCATATGAAGAAAGATCATGAGGAGCATAAGGCTCCAAATATGTCAAAACAAATCCCTCTAGTGCAGTTGATCACTCTTTAGATCATTAGGAAGAGTTAGTAGAGCCAAAAGGACCTACCCATAATCAATGCAGTAACCAGGAAGAGACTAGCATGGTCCCATGACACTTTGCATGATACAAAGTCATATAGCATTGATGTGCCATATCAGAGGGAGAAGATGGCTCTGAAGATTATATAGATTCAGAGGGAGAAGATGGCTCCGAAGATTATATAGATTCAGAGGGAGTCAAGCTTCATCGAGAGCATGGAGACTCGGAATGAGCCTGATATCAGAGAGGATCAGATGGGAAAAAGAGACGTCTTTCAAGACTAACAAACATATGTGATGAGTTGAGAAGACTAGATCATAGCTTCAGAGACCTATAGGAGACATGAAATCTCCTGAGAAGATTCCCTTGTTTCAATGAGAGAGGATGAATCCAATCAGAAGGACTAGGATATAGATTTTTCCTTAAGACCAGAAGGGAAATCAGTGGTGACTTTCAAGATTGATCTAACAGATCAAGCATGTTGTAGATAAAAATATAGAGATGTACAAAGCCTTATTTGTGTCCAGAGGATTCTCCCAACAAGAGGGAGAATACTATGACGAGACACTTGCTCCAGTAATCGAAGAAATAATTCTAGTGTTCGTGAAGACAAACAGAAAAACCATGATTCTGATACAATATGAGATTCAGAGGTATCAATCCCTTTATTTGAGATTGAGTTACCTCCATGAAAGAAGAAAAGCTACCTTCAGTATCATCCACTCTCAGTTTCAGATGAAGTTGTTGACATGATAGAATAGAGGAGGTACTCTCAGATTTCAACAACTACAATGAGAATAGAGCAGTCATTCTCAGCTTCAGAAATACCAGTTGTGGGTGCAGAGTCTCGGTTCCAAAAGGAACAGTTGCATAAAAAGTAGAGGACATACTCTCAGGAAGTGAGACAAATACTGCTTTGTAGAAAGCACATATAAACAACACATGATTATGTAGAATGAGTTGAAGTTGAGAAAGTGTACCAGGTTGGTACAATGTGATGTGAAAAATTGGTTTTGAAGCACAAGACAGAAAGACTCATGTCTACAAGTTGAAGCAAGCTCCCAGAGATTGGTATGGCAGGATTGATAGTTTTCTGATGAGCTTGGGATTTACCAAGAGTAAAGTTGATCCCAACCTTTACTTCAAGATTGAGAATGATGGACCAGTTATATTTTTGTTATATGTGGATGACTTATTCTTGACAAATGAAGAAAATATCATCACAGATTGTAAGAAGAACCTTGTCGTTGAATTTGAAATGAAGGACCTAGGACCGATGCACTATTTCTTAGGTCTTGAAGTATGGCAGAGCCCAGAAGAGATTTTCCTTAATCAAGGAAAGTATGCTATGGAAATTCTGAAGAGATTTGACATGATGGACTGTAGATCCATGTCCACTCCTATGGAGATGAATTTGAAGTTATTGGTTGATACTTCGTCAAAAATAGTTCATGTTACTCTATATAGACAGGTTATTCGTTCATTGATGTATCTAACAAATACCAAACCATATATATGCTTTGTTGTGAGCATCTTGAGTCAGTATCCGGTGGAGCCTAGATGTGTTGAACTTGTAGCTGCAAAGCATGTGATGAGATACCTTAGGGTCAAAAAAAGTACTTCAGGATGTTGTTTCAGTTTAGGTTCAACCATGACTTCCTGGAAAAGAAGGTAGCAATCCAGTATTGCTCTCAGTACGACAGAAGAGGAGTACATTGTAGCATGCTCCATTAGTTATGAAGCCATATGGCTTCAGAAGTTGTTGACAGGTCTATTTGACCTAAAGATGGATGTTATCATAATATTTTGTGATAACTAGAGTTGCATAAAGATGGCAGAGAACCCAGTGTTCCACAATAAGATGAAGCACGTTGAGATCTGGTACCACTACATTCATGATATGGTACAAAAGGGAGTTGTGAAGCTTCAGTATGTTGGCACAGATGAGCAGGTAGCATATGTGTTGACTAATCCTCTGTCTCGTGTGAAGTTTGAGTACTTCTGAGACAAGCTTGATGTAGTCCGAAAGGACTTCCATCGAAAGGGGGAGTGACTTTGATGATACTATGGTATCCTGGCCACCAACAGGGAAACTCGTTACGATTTATATCCTAGGGGATTGTTAATCCCTAGACAGATCCTGAAAGTTCTGGATGGACGGTTTGTCAAAGTGCCTATGTATGCATCTACTTGTTGTGGTCAGTAGTATGGTAGCTCATTAGGATTTATATCCTAGGCAATTTTATTATCCCTGGACAAATCCCGTAAGGTCCGGATGGACGGTCTGTCGAAATGCCCACTTTTGTTGTTGTTGTTGTTCTTGTTCTTGTTGTTTTTGTTGTCGTTGATGCTCCTATCTCATTTTGTTACCATTGATGTTGTTGTTCCAACTTGATGTTGTTGTTGTTGATGTTCCATATTCATGTTGTTGATGATGATGATGTTACTCCAGCTCCATTCTGCAGATGATCACGATGCTCAATTTCTATTGATGTTGATGATGAGAAAAAAATTTGATGATTTATAGATATGATAAACAATGTTCCAGATGTTGATGAGGATGGCTCCTCCTCTTGATGTTGTATTGAGTCCAGTCAGTTGTTATTGATGTTGTCAGTAGAATACCCTTCTTGTTAAGGGGGAGTGTTAAAATATTATAACTTCGAAGAATATTCTACCTAAGAGGGAGTGTTGAATAATATTATTATATTATATTTATTAATTAGGCCCTATTGTGCCTTTGTAAAAGTTGGCCCTTGTGTGCCTTTACAATTAAATGTAAATTAAAAGGGTAAAGTGACAGGTCGGCCCAAACCTAATTAAGGGAGGCCAGACTACTATTTATAAAAAAGTCTAGCACCTCATTTGCACACTCACTCATGTGCTCTGCAACAAGAGGGAAAAGTGCACAAGTATTGGAGGAGTAGCTACTGCAACTACGGGTGACGTCAAGGAGGGTTTTGGTCTATCTCTTGGTATCTCTTGGTTAAGTGGTGGTCTACTCTTTCCTAGTGAAGGAGTAGAGGAGGATCTTCTACTTTGTTTTTGGTCTATCTATATTGAGGAAGTTTTTGCTGGGTTTTCTTCTTCATGAGGGTTTCCCGGGATAATATGTGTGTCTCTATTGTTTCTTATTACCTCTCTTTCAGTGATCTTATTTATACAACTAATGAGCTAAAAGATTGTAATAATAAAGAAGAACCGTAATTGCTACTTGTATAAGTAAAACATCAACACATTTATAAATATTCTAGACACTTTAAAGCTCAAATTTTTACTAACTATCTCATATTTATGGGAATTAGAACTTACCATAATCCGAATCAACCTATATTTGTGTTCAATTGTCTTTCCTAGCCTTTTTTCTTCTATAAGGCCAGTTGTTTCAATTTGTGATTTATTTTTAATTCCTCCTTGACTATTGTTAATGTGTCCTCATCTTTCTGTTCTTTTATCCAAAAAATTACGAGGTTCAAGGCTCTTTTGTTATGCTCATGGTCTAACTCTATGAGCTTACTCATTTCCTCTTTGATAGGTTTGATATCCAATTTGTGTTCCACACTATTTAGGGTCAAATTGTTAATTAGATTTTCTTCTAGCTCTTTAATCTTGTCCCTAAGATTTTTGTTTTCTTCGACCTCTTCTTCTTGCCTTGATTGTTTTTGTTCTTGGTTGCATATTTCTATTTCTTGTAATCTACCTCCATTTTTTTACGCTGAGACTCAAACCCTAGCAATTTATTGTCTATATGTCTCTGAATATTATCTTCTAAGGATCTAAATTTATTATCAAGCATTGCTACTAACTCACATTGAAGCATTGCTACTAAATCGCTTTGAGGTTCGGCTTCTCTCTCTTCTCTATGTTTTTCTATTGATTCTATATATTCATGCAAACTATCTAGGGTTAACTTTATTAGGGCTTCCTATGTTAGATTTAGGTATCAATGGTGTATTACTCATATTGAAAAGAAAAATAGATAAATAAGAAATGTGTGCTCTTGATTCACAGTAGGGTTTGAATAGTCACGAATGAAATTTAGTTATCACATACCAGATTCACCGTAGACCCGCTTTTAGTTACCACGGACCAAATTCACATAGACCCGCTAAATGTACTCACCACATAAATAGTCACGAACGAGATTTAGTTACCATAGACTAGATTCACCGTAGACCTGCATTTAGTTACAACAAACCAGATTCACATAGACCCGCAGAATGTATTCACCACACCAATTCATTGTAGAGATAAGATTCACCTCAAAGATATATTCTTGTTTTAATTCTATGACTATGTATTCACCACATCAATTAAATTCACCCCAGAGATAATATTCACAGCATAGATAAATACTCATGCAATATGTATGCACCACAGAGATAATATTCACCACCGTATGTATTCATTGTGGAGATAATATCGATTGGTTTAACATACATCATATATCTATTTGTTTAACATACATCATATATGAACTACTTTCTTTAGTTAATTTTTTTCCAAGGAAAAACTCACATGGAAACCAAAAAGATGCTTCCCTACATTTATAGATATTGTCCCTACTAAACCCATCAATATAAAGTAGTGCATGTGATCCAAAGAGATTTGAAATATATACTTATTAGATAATAGTTTTTTTATTAGTATCACATGCCTGGATGGTTGGTATAGGGCATCTCTATACAAATAACCCAAACATCAATAAGTGTAAAATCCCTCTCTCTATATATATGAAAAAAATGTTTAACCTCTTAAAATTGATTATCTCGTGTAAGTTGTCCCACTTAATTATTTGGTTTATTTTGTTTAACTTCTCTTTGGTTTATATATATATATATATATATATATATATAAAGAGGTTAAACAAAAGTGGGACAGCGTAGTCCCTGTCAAAAATAAACATTAAAGATATAAATAATAAAATATGAATATAAATATACAAAAAATAAAATAAAAACATAATGTAGTAATAATATTGAAAAAAAAATACATAAAGAAATTATTTGCATGGATTTTTGAAAAATTTTCTTGTGGGGACATTCAATAATTATAGAGGGGTGACAATTTTTTTTTCCTTTCCTATAATTTACTTTATAAATTATTATCTTATTTTAATTTTGTATTTATCTAAATTATGATTGGTTGGTTAAATAATAATATCAACCCTTAACATTGGTACTCTAACAACAAAAAATGAATTATATTACTATAAAAAAAAAAATTTGAAACAAATAATATATTAGGTTTTTTTTTTAATGTCCACCATAATACAATAAAATTGTAATTCCTATACAAATATAATTGGATCAAGAATATGCAAGGGAAAAATGAAAAATAAAATTCATGTAAAATTACTTTATAAAATTATAAATAAATAAATAAACAAGGATATTATATGTAAGAAGATAATATTTCAAATTTAATGTTTAATTTTTTTAATTTTTATTATTAATTTATTTATAAAAATTTATAATAAAGCTAAATATATATTATTGATTTTATGAAGGTAAAAAAAAAAAAAAAAAAATTTAAAACTGATTCCCAAAAATTAGTTTCATGGAAAATATGTTAATCTCTTTTTAAATATAACTTCGTGAAATATGACTGTAAAATTTAGGTAATTTCCATACAATACAAAATACAAAAGTGATAGAAATTCTTCAAATCACCGTAATTAGAAATTATGATATGGACACAATACATCTAGTAAAAAAATGTGTCAATTTATCTGGGGCTCAAGCCACTATCATTGCCGATCTGCTTGAATTCCATTAAAGCTTCATGTTTCCGTCCACTCCTCATGTTTTGAGTTTACAGTTCTCCACTCCTCATGTTCTGAGTTTACAGTTCTCATAGCAGTTATCGTTCTAGCATGCCCAATAGCAGTTTATGCCTTATCCGTAGCTTCTGCATCCGTTTCAGTTCCACCAGTGGTAGTGGCATAGACCATAGAAGTAAAGGCAACAGACACAGAGGTATAGGCAATAGATAGGTTGATGGCAGTCAGGGGGCGAGCAAATCCATAATTACTAGATCCATATAAAGAAATTAAAATTTCATTTTTTATGTCTAATCAAAATAATTATTTAATTGATTTTATACATTGGGGGACGTGAAAGATGTAATAAGACTTTCAATATATTAGTCAATTAGAATTGAGAAAATTGAGTTTTTTTAATTATATAAAAATATATATATTTATTTCCTATGTTAAACTTTAGTTTTCATACACAAATTAAAAGTCAAAAGCAAACTAATATAAAGTCAAAGAGCAACTCATTGTTATATTCCCTTGACAGAGACTAATAAAACCAAAACACTATATAAAAGATAAAGAAAAAATAAAAAATATACAAGTGAAAACTATTAAAAACTATTAAGTTGAAAAGAAAAGAAAAAAAGTATGAAAGCCAAAAATGAAAATGAGAAAAGTATATATATATATATAACAAAAGAGGTTAAACAAAATAAATCAAATAATTAAATGGAAGAGCCTACACAAAAGCATATAAACCATTATAAATAAAACCAAAACACTAAATAAAAGGAAAAGGAAAAGTGAAAATGAGAAAATAAAAAGAAGAATCACACGCAAACGTGAAAGGAAAAAGTGAATGGAGGACTAAAAATTAAAAAGAAAAGAACCCTCTTCTTAAAGAAAGTCAAATAAATAAATAAATAAGGTCCCATGGGATAGCACAATTGGTTAATACATGTGCACACTCTTCTAGTTTGGGGAGAGGTCATGAGTTCGAAACCTGTGTCCCTTGGGGCTGGGAAGCTTTATCACTCCCATACCAGCCACTATGTGGGGAAGTATCTGGGGTGGGTTTCCAGCGCGGAATCTCCAACGTGGAAAAAAAAAAAAAAAAGTCAAATAAATGAAAGAATAAGCAATCGCTTATGAAAAAATATCGTCAATTGAATACAATAAAAATGTTAAAAAAATATTGTCTATCATCTTGGTTTTGGAGAATAGATATTATGCCATTGTTTTTATCGAGGTAGTTGGTGTTACAAATTAAGTGGGCAAATCATAAGGTTAAATGTCCAAGAGAAATAATTTATGTAAGAATATATGAATTTAATTTTAATGAAGATGCTAGTGAAAGAATAAGGTGAATGGAATTTATTTTGTAAAATAGTGAAAAGGTTGATAATAGATGATGGCTACTATCTCACATAAACGTTTGATTATTAATTGAGACTTATATTTATCTATACTTCTATTTGTTGTAAACTTAGTTTTATAAGCATACTTATATATTACAAGTTGGTTTTCTTTTTTGGATGATGGATTAAATTATAAGTGTTATTCACCAACAAATAAGGATATTTTTCATTCATTGATTTTGATTAACAAAATGTTTTTTTGAAAGGTTTCTATACCTAGAGTCTCTAAATCTCAAGATGAAGAGTCATGTTAGTGTTGAGAATGAGCTTACTAATCAAAGAAAGGATCTCCAACTAAAGAACCAACAACTTCTTGAGTCTTTTGAACCCATCTAGGGAGAGGTTGAGTTGAATGATCAAGATTAGTATATTCAATTGTAGGAGGTGAGGGACCAATTGAAGTAAAAGGTTACTCGTCATCGTCTTTATAAAAAAGAGAACTAATATCCATAACACAAGAAAAATCATAAGAAGAAGTAGAAGAAAAAGAAGATTGTAAAGAAGTAAAAGGAGAAGTTAGCTCTCAAGTCAAAGATGTCACAGATGATGAAAAAGCTTGTAGATCGAGAAATATTCATCAAACAGAACATATCCACTGAGAATAACCTCTGTAGTTTGGGCTACACATAGGCGATAGTCTTTTACATATTCAAAGTAGCCAACAAAAATACATTTTTAACTCTTGGATTGCAAAGCTTTACACTTCTTATCTAGAATATGGGCACAATAGTCACAACAAAATACCCATAAATTGATATGATCTAGCTTTAGTTTACTCCATGATTCTTCGTATGTAAATTAGGTACAACCTTGTAAGGAAAGTGGTTCAATATGTAATTTGCATAGTTAATGGCTTCATCACAAACTTAGGCGCTCTATTCCTAGATTAAATCTTGTTATTTTATATTTCTTTAAAGCTTTAGTTCTTTCTCTCAACCACATTGTTGTGTTGCATAATATATGGAACAATTTATTGC
This sequence comes from Picea engelmannii, assembly GCA_009831015.1. Taxonomy (NCBI): domain Eukaryota; kingdom Viridiplantae; phylum Streptophyta; class Pinopsida; order Pinales; family Pinaceae; genus Picea; species Picea engelmannii. The sequence goes on from ML802327.1 coordinate 168,819, forward strand.
ATCTAACTTTTTTTATTAATAGAAACGAGTGACTCATTTATTTACATATTCACCATAAGTATATGATCAAAATTATTCAAATGTGATGACCATACTAGAGCATTGAATATCAAAACTTATTGAATACTTTATACTTTTAAGTAAAGAAATAAATCCAAGTTTACTTGAAAAAATCATCAATAAATATTAAAAAATACCTGAAACTAGAAAAAAAAATATTAAGTAAAGGATCACATAAATCATTAAGAACAAAATCCAAATGTCTAATTGCATACTTAAGAAACACCTTTATTAAAATTATCCAAATAATGTTTTTCATCAAAAAAAAATTAGATAAACATCATATTAAATGAAACGAGAAAAAAGCCATACACCATATCATGCTTATCTAACTACTAAATTAAGTAGTAATTCAAGTGTCATGGCATAGTCTTCATAAATCATCAATATAAGTGACAAAAACATAACAAAATGATGATAACCCAACATTGTCCAACTTGTTCATCCTGAAAAATGTCTTTTGACACTATGTAAAATTATTATATGCTTATAAAGATATGTGAGATATTTGATTAAAAAAAATCAATGGATTTGTTGGCAAGTATTCTTACCTTTGACACTATGTAAAATTATTATATGCTTATAAAGATATGTGAGATATTTGATTTAAAAAAAGCAATGGATTTGTTGGCAAGTATTCTTACCTATGGTGTGAAGAGGACCTATCGAAGTTCTCCCCCCTCCTCTTTGAGTAAAGTACCTTTGAATGGTTTTCTCAAAATACACTAAGATCAAAATTTGCCACGATTTGTCTAATACGAATTGTTCAAAGTTGAAGTTGTTTTTAGCTAAGTATAGATGTGTAATAGTGTTTTTTTTCTAATGTTTCTTTCCATTATCTATAACATTGATAAAATGTATTAATTTTACCATGCCTTCATCAAATACGATAGTTTTTGATAAAACAAAAAAAAAATTCAAACTCAATAAAAACATAGATTTTCTTATAAATGACAGGTTTTTCTATGCGAAAAAAGATGAGTTCATTTTTTCCTTAAATTTATTATTTAAAAAAAAAACCATTTTAAATAAAATATATATAAAATTTTTTTAGATATTTCTAATCTTTAAATTTATGATCAACCATTTATGAAATTTTATTATTTTAAATAAAATATATATATATATAATTTTTTTATATTTTTATTCTTTAAATTTATGATTAACTATTTATGAAGTTTTATTATTTTCAACTAAATCTAGTTTGGATGATTAAGAAGAGGGATGTTATCCTTTCCATCTAATTTTAAAGTCCACTTATAATTTATTCACTCTTTATAAATTAATTATTGATAAAATTGACAAAATACCAATAATATTGTTTTCAAATATAAATTTAAAAATAAAATAAATTATATTTAAAATAAAAAATAAAAATAAAAAATAAAAACTTATTTTAAACTTATCTAATATTTATAAATTTTAAACTAGTCTAAATCCATCTTAATTGTGGATTTATCATGCGTCGAGAGGGATAAAATTCATCTTGTTGTAAACATTTTCTCAAGTTTTTTTAAATTAAAAAGAGTTTTCACCTTGAGGGAATTGATCCCTCTTTGTGGATGATAAATCTCTAGTTAAGATGGATTATATATATATATATATATATATATATATATATATATATATATATATATATATATATATATATATATAAGCAGAGAGTTTCAGTACTTTACTCAATATATGAGATAAAATAAAATATTTGATTGATAGAATGAATAAGAATGATTGACCAATGATATTTACAATGAATGGGCCCCGATTATAAATATAGTATATGGGATGCATCTTTGCCTCTTTGTGAAGAGGTGTGTCTTTTACTTATTTATTTATTATATCTATAAATGTTTACTATTATATTTTATTATCCCTATTTTATTTTTATATACATAAGATTGTGTTCCTCTTCAAAATTGCTTTGTCCTCCAAAGAAAGGATATTACTTTCAAAGCTCCTCCAAGCCATTCGTCGGGATCATTGTGTTTTTCATCATTTGGTAGCATTGCATAGTCGAATACAAGAAAGACTAGAATCACAAGCTTCAAATGATCAAAACAAATACTCATGATGCACCTCTACTTCATGGAAAATCTTGTCCCCCGGGTGCCTGTGTGCTTATATTGAGTGTTGATACACTCTTTCCAGAATTATCATACTCATGCCAATTGTCAACGAAGTCGCTAGTCGATCTTTGGTCTCTTCTGCAGAAGTTGTTCGGTCATTCAGGAATCTCTTTATATCCAAAGTATCAGGCATACCCATGTTATGGACCTAGGTTGAATGTGATGGTAATGTCTCGAGAAAAAACATGGTGTTGGTTGAAAACATAAAGGCCTTCCATAAGACTATGTTTCTGCAAGACATTGTGCTTGTATCGAATAATGCATGTCCATTCTTCCTAGCATAAAAATTTTCAAGGGTGTGACAATATATTTGATTGACCTTGAATCTTTGGTCCAGGTCCAGATGGTATTCTACATTATCAAACAACTCTAAGACATATTTTATGAGATTTCCAAGATGAGGTCCTAGTTTAATGAATGACTTCCTCTGTTGCCCATAAATTTTAGCACCCTCTTCATCTACTCCAAAACTGAGAAGCTCTCTATGGAATTTCTTGACAAGAAGTCTCTCAAGAGAAACCTTTGTTTTGAGGAGCTTCTCTTATGTCTAGATGAAACAATAGTCATCCCCATAGTATAACCATGTTAAAAAGTTTTCAACAAACTTGTTGGACCATTAGATCTCCTTGTTATGAATTTTCTCTACTAGGTTTAGGATTGTGGGAGTACATATGAGAGGTATGTGATGTGCTAGTATTTTGGCCCATTTCCTATGGGATTTTATCACCATCTACCCTAATCGAGACTCCAGTGTTCATACACAGAACTACACATCCTCATCTCCAAAATTTATCATTTCACTTATAGAGTTGAGGTGTATCTTCCATAGTTAATCCCTTGAAATTTTGGCATGCAATGAGGTTGTGCTATTGTTATCTTTGGTGGGTGAGGTTACATATAATGTAGAAAACATATTTACAAACCCACCCTAGTTCACATCAATTTCCTCATCAAAATCATTGATTTCTTCATCGTTGTCTTCATATTCCTAATTGGATTTAGATTCGTCATCTCCCTCTTCATTTTCCCAATTGGATTCAAAGTCTTCATCTTCTAAGTTGTTGCAGGTTGTCATTATTTTTTCTCGTTCACCTAGTAGGGAATTTGATTCAAAGATAACCTCCATTTTGTTGACCCAGATGACGACTCCTCTAGGGTCCTTACCGTCATATTTCACTAATTCTTTTTAAAAAATTTAATAATATCTATCTTGAAATCTTGAGTTATGCATACTGTCTGAAAAAATTATTTATGGTGCTTCTTGATGTCTTTGATCACTTGTATTTTGCACTTCTGGGATGTGTGGCAATCTTCGGTAGGCTAAGGGTGTCTACCCATTCGGTTAATAGGTCAATTCTTGCATTCTAATTATTAAGCATCCTCGTTGTTTCATCCTTGTTGCCATTTCTTATTTTTAATAGGGTGTATCATCGCTTCTCAGACTCCTCTATTAACATGTCAATTTTGTCTTCCTTTTCTATTAATTTATCGATTTTATCTCTTAATTATTTTTGTGCTTTAGCTAACTCTTTGAGTCATTCTCCCAACTCTTTATGTCCATTCTCAACATTACCGAGATGATGTCTTATGTTGTTGACTTCATCTCTACATCGACCAATATTTGCGTGTAGTTTGTCATTGCTAACCATCTTGGAGTTAGGGTTGGAATTTTTCTGTGTAGAAACCACTTTTAATTCACTTTATAAAGGGTATATAAAAAAATTGAATTTTTATATATAATGCATTTTTTTTTACCAAGTTTGTAATTTTTTTTTACTAGATTGCTAATTTTTTTTACTAATGGGTAAAAAAATTTTACGAAGTGGTTTAAGAAATTTCATGGGCCAAAACCATGGATTATGATACCAATGTAGCGGAAACGTTTGGTACTTTACTCAATATATGAGATAAAATAAAATATTTGATTAATAGAATGAATAAGAATGATTAATGAATGATATTTACAATGAATGGGCCCTGAATATAAATATAAACTACGAGATGCATCTTTGCCTCTTTATGAAGAGGTGTGTCCTTTTACTTATTATTTATCAATAAATTATAAATGTTTACTATTTTATTTTATTATCCCTATCTTACTTTTATATACATATATCCCACCTATCAGCTCTATCTTGAGCATGGAAGAAATTACATATCTCTCTTATATTGACCAGCGCACCATTGAAATATTCTAACCATAATTTGTTTTTAGTTTAAATTACTTCCTCATAATAGGATGTAAAAAGTACCTATCAACAAAATAATAATTTTCTTACTTTCAATTGCTTTCTCTATATATAAAGTTGATATAAAAATATTTTACTTCAAGAAGACATTGAAATATTAAAACAGTTTATATATGACCGATATT
>ML802327.1:173634-204837 GCA_009831015.1 Picea engelmannii
GCTAAGATTTTTTTTAATAGTAAGTAAGAGGATGGAGATATGATTGAGTGTGAGGGGGGGATTTTGTTGAATAGTCAATCTTTAGATGGAGAGACCATGCATGGAAAGAGGTGAGATCAAGGAGACCAAATCAAATGTATTTTTGACATAAGGAATAGTTGTTATTAGGCAAGGGGAGGAGGTGGTAGGAAACCTCCATTGAAGTCGAGTTGACGGCCAACGCGATCCTGGTACGCCTGGTTTGGTCGACTCGCGCATACATTAACCCAGCCATTCTAGCAAGGTGCACTACCATTACTCCTCTCATGGTGTGAGCCATGGGGTAATTAATATCCTTGGGCTGGTGGTTGGGGTTAATAACTCCCCTCGCTTCCCGGTGCCAAATGTCCTCGAACCCTGACCAGGTGGCACCCCATTTGGTTCACCATCCTTCTATTGGAGTAGGTGTAGTTTTATTCTTAAATTAGAATCATTACATTAACATCATGTATGCTCCAGGAGGAGGATCCAATAACAAAGTTGAACTCATTTCTTTATGGACCCTTCTAGAGACAGCAAATAAAAAGGACATTAGGAAGCTTCAGATCATGGGAGATTCAAAATTGGTGATTGACTGGGAAAAAGGAAAAATCTCTTTTCAAAACATCAACCCGACCAATATTTTGCGTGACATAAGACTTTCTTTCCAATCCTTTGATTGATTGTCTTTTCAAAATGTTTTGAGAGAACTCAATGTAAAATCATATGAACTCTCGAAAGAAGATCTACAGCTACAAAGAGGGGCCTTCGAGTACAATGAGTACTTTGAAGGCACTGAAACATAAGCAATGGAATTTAGATTGTAAATATTCTATGGAAATGATGCAAGGAAAACTCAGAAAGTACAGAATGTTTTGTTAGGATATAGAACAGAAAGGTGAATGTAGTTACAAGCCTCTTTTTTATAATTGTCAGGATGGAAGCCTTTTTAAGATAGTTTTGTAAGATTGAAACATGTGTATTCTATAAATATAAGAAGTTTTTTTCTATGGAATATATATATATATATATATATATATAACCCAAACAAAATAAACCAAATAATCAAAGGAAGGAGAGTTTACACAAAAGAACTAAAAAAGTATAAATAAACCAAAAAGAGGTTATATGCATTTCAAAAAATAAAATAAACGAAAAAAAAAAAGAGAAGGAGAGCTTATACAAAAGGATATGTAAACAATTATAAAAAAGGTTGCATGGCAGCTTAGTCCTTTCCAAGTAGATTTGGAAATGGAGATGATAGCTGACACCCTAAAATTATTGATGATGATTATTACTGTGAAACATGAACAATATGATAACTAAGGGCTAGTTTCATAGTCTTAAAATAAATCAATTTGTAAAGAATTTAAATGAAAAAAATTAACAGTGATAACTATATCGTCAGAAAGATTGGAATTCAAAGAATTTGACCTAGACTCACAAGGAATGGAGGAAGACGTGTTGCTCCATGACACTTAGTTTATATATTTGTCATATGTCGTATTGGCCAGGATCTTTGACCACATTTTTACTTTAATGTGCATGTTGTATAGTTTTGGGATTAACCTAAATTTCCTTCCAATTAAGTTAAGCTAGCCAAATACAAATTGCATTTTAAAAATATTGAGTTTTTCTTTTTGAAAATAAACCTTTCAAATTTAATAACATATATTTGTATATAATATTTATTATATTACATAATAAATATAATCTAAATAATATATTAGATAATAAATATAATAATAAATAACATATTAGATAATAAATATAATATAAATATAATAATGCATAATAATAAATACATAGTACAACTTTTTATATTTAGATGTGGTGATTGGTGAAATTCATTGATTATGCAATTAATTATACATATTGAAAGATGTGAAGGGAGAAATAACACTTCAATTCTATCAACCAATTAGAAATGAGAAACACAAATATTTTTATTATATCCAAAAATATATATTTGTTTTCCTATGTTAAACATTACATTGTATACACAAATTTATGGTAAAAAGCAAATTAATGTCACATCAAAAAAAAACTCATTGCTATAGTCTGATGGCAAAGACTAATAAAACAAGATGGGCCCCCAACATTTGACAATATATATATATAAAAACAAGAAATATTTAATACAATAACATTGGGGGAAGTGAAGGCAGCAATAAGACTTCAAAGTTTTTGGCCAATAAGATATCACATAAATGAGATTTAAAATTTAAAATAAATAATTATTTTTTAAAACTTTGGATAAAGGGGTGTATATTTTAGGGTCAACCATGAACTAATAGAAAGTCAAGCCTAACTCAAAGCTATATACCATGCCTATCGGCAGGTATAACAAGACACTAAATAATACAAAAGGAGAAGTAAGAACTGGTAAAGTGAAAACTAAAGTTATGCAGAAAAGGAGAAAAAAGTGAAAATCAAAAATGAAAAAGAGAAAAGAAAGGGATAATAAATAAAAAGAAGAATCACAAGTAAATGTAAAGGGAATAGTGAAAAAGAGAAAAGAAAGGGATAATAAATAAAAAGAAGAATCACATGTAAATGTAAAGGGAATAGTGAATGGAGAACTATAAATTAAACGAGGAGTTAAATTAAAAATAAAATAAAAAACTCATCTTAAAATATTCAAATGGCATGAAAGAATAAACAATCACTTAGCGAGAAAATAAAAATGACATGAAAGAATAAGCCATCACTTGGGAAAAAATATATTTGTTAATTAATCGAGTACAATATTAAAAAATATTTGCTATCATTTTGGTTATGGAGAATAGATGTAACATGATATGTTATGTCATTGTATAAAAATGACATGAAAGAATAAGCAATCACTCAAGGAAAAAAAAAATTGTTAATTAATTGTGTACGATGTTAAAAAATATTCCATATCATTTTGGTTGTGGAGAATAGATGTAACATGTTATGTCATTAGTTTCGTTGTTGAGGAAAACACTTTGTTAGGGTTTGACCTAGCATTCTCGGAACTGGCTAGGGTTTGCGAAGAAAGTCTCAATGTTGCTCTCTCTCACTGCTCTAGGTGGGGCAATCATGCTCCCAAATGATGGAGGGCCGTGAGGAACCTCCCACAATCAGGTGGTGTCGCAGGATCCCCCAAGAGGAGGATTTCATCGACCCACCTTCGAACTGTCGTCAAAACAACGCTCACGCATCTCCTTCGAGGGGGCTTCCAAGGGCAAGTAAATGGACATTGACTCTGGACCAACACAAGCCAAAGCAACATGCCCATGGGAACCTGGGAATTGCATACCCCAGGCACCTTCGACACCGAAATATGTCATTAGCACACCTAGAATCGAAGAACATAAGCAATACATGAGGGACTATGCATTGGTAGGAAAATTTCTAGGTATGTGGCCCTCTGAACGCGAGCTCATCAAATGGATTAATCAATGGTGGAATCCCAAAGGACATTATGACCTACAGCTAGGCTCCAAGGGTTTCTTTACCATCATTTTCCATAATCTGGAGGACCGCAATCACATATCTGATGGAGGACTGTATTTCTTCAACTTTTTCAGCCTCTTTATGCGCTTCTGGACAGAGAAGTTTAGCTCAAAAAAAGAAGAATTTTTCCATGCCCCAGTCTGGATACGCCTTTACTCTCTATCGCATGATTTTTGGTTAGAGTATATTCTGGTCAGCATTGGAAACACCATCAGAATCTATGTAAAATCCTCAGAGGCAACCAAGCAGAGAAGGTACACCTCCTATGCATGCATCTGCATCTACCTCAACATAGCTAAGCCTCTCCAGGGCTCCATCGCTCTGGAATACCATGACGAGGAATGTCTCAAACTATTGATTATGAACACATACATTTCATATGAATAAAATGCTATGAGCATGGACATTTGTTCAGGGACTATCCTCTGAATGTGATAACCAAAAGTGATAATCCTGAAACAAGCAAAGAAAAAGATGGTCTCACTCAGGTAGGAGTTCAGCGACACCATATTACAAAGAAAAAAATGCCGACGGAAAACAAGGAATCCCCCTCCGACAACTCCTTTGATGCCCTCCAGCACATCCCTAAAGACATGGACATACCCAAGATACCCCAAAAGGAAACTGCTACCCACAGCAAAGAAAAATACAATCTCTTGAATATCCCAGTTCTAGAGAAGATCCAACCTTCTTCCCAATCCCCCCCAAAAGAGGGTGAATCTTATGACCCAGAGGAAGGAGAAACCAAAATGGATCTAGATGAACAAGATCTCACCAGAATAGATCTAGAAAATCTAGAGCAATCCTACTGCAAGAAGGAACTATACACCATTCCCCTAGATCAGTTCTACAAATTCCATAAAGTCTTCATCAACTCCTCGGTGGGCTCAGTGGCCAGATCCAGCACAGGCTTGGGCATTCAACAGAGAGAGCAGCACAAACCTCAAAAGGACGAGAAGAAAAGAGGAAGAAAGTCTACCCAGAAGCTCATACAGGAAAATGGTAACTTCATGGTCAACTCAGGATAGATACACCTCATCTCTGACACCTTTCCCCCCCTCCCTTCTCTCTCCTAATCATGAATCTCATCTCTTGGAATATATAGGGTCTCAATGATCGTAGTAAGAAAAGGATTCTACGGGAAAGGATCATAGCAAAACAACCTGACATTCTTCTACTTCAAGAAACAAAATGTGCAGGGGAAGAAACAAAACAAATTCTCTCTAGATGTTAGAAACAAGGACAAATGATGACCGTCAATGCCAGAGGCATGGCCGAAGGCCTAGCCATTATTTTGAATCCTCGTTCTATAATCATGGAAAACTTCTTCTCAACTCGCTGGACAATATCCGTTGAATATCGACTCATCGGATCTAATCATCCTGGCATCCTTAGCAATGTCTATGGGTCAGCGATGCAAGGGGACAAATCAAACTTCATTCATCATTTGGAGAGGCTATCCACTCTCATAAATTATCGTAGATGGTTGTTGGGTGGAGACTTCAACATGGTTTGCAACCTTGAGGAAAAAAAGGGGGGAATCCGCAGATTATACCTGGAAAGTGGGCTTTTTTGAAATCTACTAGACAAGCATTGTCTCGTTGATTTAGAAACCCAAAATGGACTCTACACCTGGTCGAACAAGCTCTTGGGTTCCCAACAAGTGGCTTGTTGGCTCGACCATTTCCTAGTCTCAGATCTCCTCCTGATGGATGGTTTCTCCATCAACGCCAGCATTCTGGATACAACAGACTCTTACCACTGGCCCATTCAACTAATAATTGATATCTCAGGCTCTCTCGGTCGAAATCCCTTTAGATTTGAGAATTTTGGCTCACCCATCCATAATTCCAAGCCATGGCCACGACCTGGTGGTGGGATGATGTTATCTCTCATGGCTCAAAAATGTATCGATTCCAGCAGGGGCTTAATAACTTCAAACAACGACTTAAGATTTGGAATAAACAGAACTTCAGTAACATCTTTGAGGTGCAACGACATTTGAATGATCAAATGAACCTCCTCCAAACACAAATCAGGAATCATGACCTCACAAAGGAACTCAAGGAACATGAGAACCTCCTGAAACAAAAGCTGGAGGAAAGGCTCTCTCAAGAAGAAGTTTTGTGGAGGCAGAAGTATCGCATACAATGGCTCAAGGAGGGAGAACACAACACAAAATTATTTCACCAGTCAACGATCCAGAGGTGACACACCAATCATATCACTCAACTGGTCATGGAGCAAGAAAAAACCCTCCAAGCCCATGAATATCTGGAACAAGAATTGGTTTCTTATTACCAGGACCTGCTAGTTGAACCCCCTGGGGACAGATCTTCAGACATTGACAAGATCATCAAGAACAGTCCTCATCTCATTACCCAGGAGTAGAATTATGCCTTGACCAAACCCATCACGATTGAATAAGTTGACCTGGCTCTGTAGGACACCCCCGAAGGAAAATTCACAAGACTCGATGGATTTACAGCGGACTTCTTCCACTTTTGATGGCCCATGGTACAGGAGGAAGTTTGGGATCTCATTGAGGACTCAAGGACATTAGGTCAAGTGATCCCTACTCTCAATGCAACTTCCCTGGACCTCATACCCAAGGAAGAACAGGTCAATCATCCTAAAAAGTTCAGACCCATCGCTCTCTGTAATGTGATTTACAAACTTCTCACTAAATTCGTTTCGAGGCACCTCAAACCCATCCTTCCTTTCATCATCTCTCACGAGAAGTCAAGGTATGTTGAAGGCAGGAAAATTCTCGACAGATTTCTCCTCGCCCATGAATTCATGCACTCTCTTCAGACCATAGGAAATCTAGGTATGTTACTAAAGCTTGATCTCTCCAAAGATTTTGATAAAATAAGTTGGGAATACATGAAGGTTGTTTTTATTGCTTTTGGATTTGCACAAGACTGGGTTAACTGTATTCTCAATCTCACCTCTTCCACCTTCTTCTCTATCTTTCTCAATGGCGTCCCTTCCCACCCCTTCTCACCCACTCATGGAATATGACAAGGGGACCCTCTGTCCCCCGTCCTCTTCATAATCATGGCAAAAGGCCTAAGCCTCTACATCAAAGCCTCCATTGCAAAAAAATATCTAGTGGGACTACCTCTTCATGGCATAGACCCATCCATCTCCCATAGCCAGTTTTTCGATGACACCTTAATGGTGGCCTCCCCCACAGTTCGTGAGGCCCAACAAATCCTCAGTATTCTCAATACCTTTTGTGCAGCCTCTAGAATGGACATTAATCGAGAAAAATCCCAGCTCTTATTTTTTAACACCCCGATCCAAGTTCAATGCCATATCACCAACATCATGGGCTTCACTCATAGCTCCCTTCCATCCAAGTACCTGGGCATCCCACTCATAAAAAAATCCCTCTGCAACAACTCTTGGGAGGGGCTCCTTTCCTCAATGATGAAAAGGCTCTCCTCATGGACCTTTCGCTCGCTCAACTTTCCTAGTTGCCTCATCCTCCTCAAGTCAGTTCTTCAAGCCCTTCCCATATACTCCTTCTCAGCTCTGGGAGCCCCCAACTTCATTCTCACTTCCATAAAATCACTTCAAAGGAAATTTCTTTGGGCAGCGGCAAAAAATGAGAAAAAAATAGCCCTGATCATCTGGGAAAAGATATGCAAGCCGAAATCTATGGGCGGGATTGGCTTGTGTGACCCTACCGTTCTCAAAAAATTTATAAGCGCTAAGATTTGGTGGAGATGGCTAAAGAGACCTAAATACCTTTGGGCCAAACTTTGGAGGAAAAAGTACACTCCAGGAATTAAGGAAAAACAATTGAKTTGATGGGATGATAACACAYTGGGATCCTTGATATGGAACGCATAAAATCAAAGCCACTCCTTGATAGTCGACCATGCCTTCTGGGAAATCAGAAATGGGAGAACAACATCCTTTTGGAAATAATMTTGGMAACAATGGCCTACATTAGGCTGGCACCCCATCATCGAAGCCCTTCTCGACCCTACCATGCAAACGGGCTTACTCACGRTTGTGGATTACTGGGAAAAYGACCCCCTAGGGGCCACATGGCACCGTTGGAATTCCACCCATAGAGAACTTCATCTGTCAATGCACGTGGATCTCCAGGCCTGGCACAAGACTGTCTCTTCCCAAAAAATCTAGATTCATCTAGAAGAGGATATTYTGAGATGGGGGCACTCCTCACATGGCACCTTCACCATCAAATAAGACTACAACCTCAAGACCAGCCATCTTCTTCCACCCAAAGAGAAAWTATGGAAAAAAAATTGGGGCATCAAGAACTGACCCAAAATCAACACCTTCTTATGGCTTGTTTCCCATAAAGGCATCCTCACCTAAGACAATCTAGCAAAAAGAGGCTTTGTTGGGCCTTATGTCTGTCCTCTCTGCAGAAAGGACTCTGAGACATAAAATCACCTACTCAATATCTACACCTACAACACTCAAATTTGGGATCATGGTGTCTTACTCATGTGCACCATCGATTGCAAATGAGAAGTCTGCAAGGAAACTATCAAAGGATAGCAAGACTCTATTTTTCACTCTCCAATTCTCGATTGAATTTGGCATCTCCTTCCATGATTCATCATCTGGTAGATCTGGAAATAACGTAACAAAAGAATCTTCCTATCAACCCAACTGGACTGGAAAATCGTATGGAACTTCATCCAAGACAGCATGAGAGAAACCATCCTCCTACAGGCCTGGACAGACGAGGATCTAAATTGCCCGCCCTAGGAAAAAATAATTTTGGATAATTGGGTCACTAACATTCAACCTCAAACTCACGGGAAAACTTAGGAAAGGAAATTTTGAGACAGTCCTTCACATTGGTCCCCCCCTTATCTAGGGTATATCAAGCTAAACTTTGACGGAGCCTCCAAAGGAAATCCAGGACCTTCAAGCTTCGGGTTCATTCTTCGCAACAACCATGGGAACATAATGCTAATCACGGATGACAGCATTGGTCATAACACAAACAACATCGTTGAGCTCTACGGACTCATAAGAGGGCTAAAACTTTCTCAAGATTACGGCCACCATAAGCTGATAGTAGAAGGGTATTCTCAAATCATCCTCAACCTTCTGGAAAAAATACTCAACATAGCGGATCCAGACCAAGTTTCCCCCTTTTGGCAACTCACCTCCGAATTAACCACCATCGCAGCTACCATCAAACTGCATATGGTCATAATCCCTTCACATGTAAGGAGGAAAGACAACCAAATAGCATACCATCTCACTAACAAGGGAGTAGTTCTCGAAGGACCAGACATCATCTGCACTTCCCACACTGATCACACTCTTTTCTAGGACTACATCAACAAGGCTCTCAGCTCAGATAGTCCCCCGGATGGGGTGTTAGTGTGCACCACCTGGCCATTCGAGGAGCTGGCATATGCCACCTCTCCACGGGACATTTGATCGGCACATGACAACCCCTCCAAAATTTATCACAATGTCCCTCCAAAATTCATTTCTCCTTATGACTCCAGCCACCCTCCACTATTGCAGTTCGTCCCCCTCTCACTATTCAATTTGGCAATGGCGAAGGTCTGCTTACCAGTACCTCTGTGTGTGTGGGATTTCAGTCCAAAGGTGCCATATCATGTCGATGCTCACCTCTGCGTACGCCATTCATGTTCCTCTTTCTTGGCAGCTCCTTCTCTTAGGTGCTATCCCTGGTTCCCTTGGTCAATTCTATGTTCACACCTTTGGTGCTATCCCTGGTTCCCTTGGTCGATTCTTTGTTCTCGCAGGTTATGCCGCAACAGAGAGAAAATCCCAAAAGGGGGGATCTCTAGTATCGAATCATAGCATCCATGGCTCATCGCTCATATATGATTGCACCACCCCTGGACTCCTCACCCCCGGCATCCGCTCACCCCACCCTGGAACATCCAAGCCTCCTGTCGTTGTCTTCGCCTTGGGCCTGCAGGGTGGAATGGTTCAACCTGCAAGGGAATTCATTGGTCTTTATACCCAGTCCTACTTCGAACATCGCTTCACCTTCATAACCAGCTCTGGCGCAACCATCTCCATCTACCTCGCCACCCTCCACCCACTCCACTCTCATGTCATATTCCGCTCTTTCCGCTCCCATGCCACCGCCTTCTCCCCGCAAATCACCACCACCTTCTTTTATGTGCCATTATTGGAAGACCTCCACATTCAAATGGATGAATTCTCTGTCAAGGAAGAACCGCCTATTCCAACGCCCCACTTCTGCTCGGATGGAGCATCGTGCTACTCATTCTTGTGTACTTCCTGCTAGAGGTATCGATACTTGGTCTCGATTCTCCAAGAACTGGTATTCTCTATCCGTCAAGACATTGACGATCTGCGCTTTCGTACGGAGCACCTCGACCAATGGACGGAGCAATTGGAAACTCTGTTGGATTTCATGCTTCGACCCATGGAAGCGTAGGATTCGGAGTTCAAGTTAGTGAAAAAATAAGGTGAATGGAATTTATTTTGGAAAATAGAGAAAAAGTTTTATAATAGATAATGGTTACGATCCGAGAAAAATCTTTGACTACTAACTAGATCTTATATTTTTTCACACTTCCATCTATTGTAAATTTGGTTATATAAACATAGTTATATATCACAATTTTCTCCCTTGGAGTGATGGAGTAAATCCCAAGTATCATTCACCAATAAATGGATACGCTTCATTCATTTATTCATCACATTTTAGTTGACAATATGTTTTTTGAAAGGTTTCTAGACCTAGAGTTTTTCAGTCTTAAGATGAAGAGTCATGCCAGTGTTGAGAATAAGCCTACCAATGAGAAAAATGATCACTAGATAAAAAATAAATAAATAAAAACAATTGCTTGAGTCTTTTGGATCCATCTATGAAGAGGTTGAGTTGCATGATCAAGATTAGTATACTCAATTGTAGGAGGTGGGGAACTAGTTGGAGCGGGGGATTATTCCTCGTCGTCTTAAAAAAAAATAAAACAACTAATATCCATAACAAAATAAAAATCATGAGATGGTAAATAAGTAAAAAGATAATTCATCTCTTAAGTCAAAGATGTCACTGACATTGAACAAGATTGTATACCAAGAAATGTTCATCAAATAGAGAATCTCTACCGAGAATAACCTCTATGGTGTGGGGTACATGTACGTGAGTCTTTTACATCTTCAAAGTAGCCAACAAAAATACATTTTTTACTCTTGGGTCATAAATCTTTATGCTTCTTATCTAGAATATGGACCCAAGCATCACAACCAATTACACAAAAGTTGATCTCATCTAGATTTAGTTTGCTCCATGATTCTTCCTATGTAAATTAGGTTTAACCTTGTAAGGAGAGTGGTTCAATATGTAATTTTCATAGTTAATAGCTTCATCCCAAACTTAGGGGCTATATTCTTATATTTAATCTTGTAATTTTCTATTTCTTGAAAGCTTTGATTCTTTCTCTCCACCACGGTTTTTTTTTGCAACATATAAGGGACGATTTATTACATCTAACGTCCTTTTGATTAATACAAATGAATGACTTGTTTATTTTCATAAAAACCACCATTATATAATCAAAGTCTCTAAATGTGATGACCATTCTAATTTTCAACAAGGGCCTTGAATGCCAAAACTTAATGTATACTTCACACTTTCAGGAAATAAAATAACCCCAAGTTTGCTTGGAAAAATCATGGTTAAAAGTCAGAAAATACTTGGAACAAGAAAATGAAGAGTTGGGTAAAGGACCACATAAATCATTGTGACATGAGGGTAAAGGACCACATAAATCATTGTGGCATGATCCAAATTTATAGTTTCATGCTTAAGAGACAAATTTGTTAAAACTATTTGAATGGTTCTTTCCATGAACAAAATTAGGTTAGACACCATGCTAGAAGAAACAAGAGGAAGGCCCTACACTATATCATGCTTATTGTGGATTTTAACCTTTACAATATTTACTACAAACAGATTTTTAGTAAAAGAACAGAAAAGATACAGTGGCAAATACACACATTACACAGATATTTTTCCCCTGGAAACCCAAACCGGGAAAACCAGCATATTCTATATTCATGCATACTCATACATTGTTTACAATACAATATACATATAGGAGCCAACGACATCCAAAAACCTAACACAATGACCTGGATTAGTCAACAACCCTAATTCCTTAATCGGGAATAGAAAACCATCGACAAAAACCATGTGCCAAAAAATCGCCCAACAATGGACACATAAATCAAGGCAACACAAAAAAACGAGGAAAAAATGTGACACATTTCCTGAGGCAAAAAAAAATTGTGTTGCATTATAATTTGTGTTCCAATGATATGAATGATGTGGATGTTATTCTTGGATAGCATTGGATGGCCACAATTGGTACAATGAATATTAATGTGGAAAAGAAGTTTGTTAAAATTTGGTATAAAAAAAAGAAAGTTACATTGTGAGATTTGTCTCTTAGTAAGAAAGAAGGGCCCATGGGGGAAAGCAAATAAGTTATTGCACAATCCACAATTGCATAAGAGGCAGAGTCTATAGAAGGACAAGAAGAAAATCCCCAAGAAGGACACAATAAATAAGCCAAGGATATCATTGAATCAAAGGAACATTGTATCGCAAAGTTGAAGAAAAATGAGTGATTCCTAAAGTTTTTTTATATCGACACCCACACCACATAGAGGAAAAATAGTCATCAAGGAAATGGCATGAGCATCAACACACTTTGTATGGACTGGAATAGTACCAAAATGAAAAAAAATCAAGAGGTGCTTGGAGGGATATCGGCACTACAAGATGATATCAAGATAGAGCACCCACTCCATGACACCAATGGTATGATAAGGATCACAATCAAGGTGACAAGGAAACAGTTGGACATCATGTTCATCTTTCGTTAGGATGGATGGATGCTTTTACTTGCTACCAATTGGATACATTTCTTAGTCATTCATTTTGTATGGTTTCTTCTCATGTTTCAAGGATGAAACATGTGAAGGGGGATGGAATGTAGTATACCTAAGGAGGTAATATGGGATACCTATGGATCCAATCATGTTCACTTTCCCCTTCGAGGGGGAAACCTCCTTATGAGCTGCCATTAGAAATAAAATACTTCTCAACTTTCTCATTACATTTATTGAACCCATTTATATAGTGCTACCAACCACCTAAGAACATTCTAGACGAGGAACCTTTTAGAAAGTCTTCTCCACAACATGCATATCAATTAAACAAAAATCAGATTGCAATACATATATGTCCATGGTTAGCTTCAAATATTTAAAAATTTGAACATTTTCACCCTCAACGTGTGTAATAATTTGAATATTCTTTACAGGAACTTTCATTATGTTAACCAATTGAACATTTATAATTTGTTATTGGCAACTAGGGTTCATAGAAACAATAACCTTTTCTTTATGAATACAACTATGAACCTGTAATATAGGGTGGCCACATGAATATAGACCCTTGGTGCTTTTGTTATTTTACACTTTGTATGAGACCACCTATCTAAGAACACTTTTTCAAATTCTTTAACAGAGAGTGCCTTTATCTTGTTATAGTCAAGCGACCTCCACCAAATCAATGCATCACCTTGTAAATGTAAACTTACCAAATATTTCTAATGCTCTTTCCTTGATGAATTCATATCTGTTATGAATTCTTCAATAATAGGGTCATCATCCTTTCCATTAAAATACATCTTCCTTTAAAACCCCAAAAATATAACTAGAGTTTTAAACAAAATCACTTACTTTTCAAATCGCGTAGCAATTTCCGAGGAAAAAAAAAAAACCCTAAAAAATTGTTGAATTTAAAATGTTGATAACTTCACTTTCTAGACTCCATTTCAGAAAGTGAATAGGAGTGGATCCCTTCTGTAATAAAATATATTGTATGGTGTTTCCCTAAAAAGGGTTTTGGTAATAAAAAATGATATTTTTTGTATTTTTTTATATATCTTGTGTGGTGATTGTATTTTCAAATATTTGGAACTTAACAAGTGGTATCATGGCACTTTCTTCAACCACGAAAAAAGGGAATTATTTTTTCCATTTTGCATAATTTTTCAAGAAGAAAAAAGAGCATTGCTACACTCCATAAAATTCATGTACATTTATGTGCAAAATTTGTAGAAGTTGGTTGTAGATCTAAGTTCCTCTTGGAAAAACATCCAATTTTTAAAAAACAATTGTCTGAATCAGGGTTTAGGAGGCCAAGATATCACTGATTTAAAATCAACAAATTTTCAAAGTTTTTTCATGGACAACCGCGTGATTTTGCAGGCTTATGTAGAAATTGGTGCATCATTTGCTCAAACAAATTGTATATCTGAGTTCCTCTCAAAAAATCACCTAATTTCAAAAACCATAGTTTGAATCGGAGTCCCAGAAGTGAAGATATGTTTGATTTAAAATATTCCATTTTTAGGGTTTTTCATGAAGGCGACGTGACTGTAGAGATCATAACTTTTGACAGGGTGCTCATATTGCTACCATATCGGTGCCATTGGATATAGGATTTTAAGATATTTCTTTTAGTATATTATGTGTTGTGTTTCCAATGGATATTCTCTTTCAACCCCTCATGGACTTGCACCAAAATATGGAAGTCCTTCATGCCAATTTTCAAAATATGCAACGAGATATGGAAGAAAAAATTCAAAATATTGAAGAGATCAGAATTGTAGACCAAGAGAGATATATTAGGAATGCCATGTACATTCAGATCACATGAGAATATACTCAAGAAATATATGATTGGTATGATTATGAGGACGATTGTGATGAATGGTATATGGATAGTTTTCATTTATGGGATGCCAACCACTTTTTTATTCTATTTGAAGACTCTACTCTACCTTATGTAGATCACATCCTAGAGAGTAGAAAAGATCCTTCTATGCATAATCTTCTTCAATTTTCTTATTCTCCAGTACTCGTGAATGGTTTTTTGGTCGGCTCTATATATTTGGATCCACATGAACAGTTTTGATCTTGGGATCATCATTTTTAGCTGGCTATTGAGTTCCAATATCTTCAGGGGGGGTTCACTTGAGCATTTGGACATGGGACCCCAGATTACAATGGATCTTGGACTACTTCAACTTAGTGGCTAACACTTCTACATGGGACCATGGTTCTCCAACCTACTTCAACATTTTGGTAACCACTTATCCATGTGACCCTGGTATATGGTTGTACTTCCTCATAACAAGTGTTGAGGACAACGCTTTCATAAGGGGGATGGAATGAAGTGTAGCTAGGGGAATAATATGGGGTACCAGATTCTCGAGTTCTCCAGAATCGGGAACATAAATTATGTTCTTATGCATAAGTATACCATATTCCCTCATATTGTACTCCTTGAGTCTATGTTTTACTTCTTCCTGTTGTAATCTTTCTTTGACTTGTAGGTAATTTTGGTATGTAACAGCATCATCTAAATTCATCTCTTTAAATATGAATTGTGCATACTAATGGTGGTAGCATGCATGAGATGTACTCTTCTATTGAGTGCATCAACAACTTTATTTTATTTTCCTTTGATATGATTGATGTCAAATTCATATTCACTTAAAAATTCTAGTGACCTGGTATGCCTGACATTTAAATTTGGTTGTTCAAAATTATATTTCAGACCACTATGGTCTGTCCTTAATTCAAATTTATTCCCCATTAAGTAATGCCTCCACATTTTCAGTGCATGGACTATGGCATCAAGCTCCAAGTCACATGTGGCATAATTTCTCTCATGCTCTTTATTTTTTCTAGATTCATACCCAATGACATGTCCATTTTGAGTGAGGAGTCCCCCAAGTCCTTCTTTGCATGCATCTGTGCATACCACAAAATTCTCATTGGAGTTAGAAATCTTCAAAATAAGTGCACTAGTAAGTAATTCTTTCAACAAATTAAAATTTTCTTCACATTTTGTTGTCCACTCAAACTTAATTCCCTTCTTTTGTAAAGAAGTGATGGGATGAACAATTTTAGAGAATTTTGTTATAAATCTCGTGTTGTATTTGGATAAACCCATGAAATATTTGACTTCTGAAACATTCCTAGGTGTTGGTCATCCTCTAATGGCTTCAATATTCACTACATATACTGCTATACCTTATTCTGAAATAATGTGCCCCAAATAATGGATCTTCTCTTGGTAAAAAGAGCACTTACTAATATTGGAATAAAGTTGATGTTCCCTTAGTATTTGTAGTACTAACCTTAATTGGTGTTCATGTTCTTCTTCTGATCTGGAATAAATAAGCATGTCATCCAAGAACACTATGACAAACTTATTGAAATAATTTTTGAATATGTCATTCATTAAGAACATAAAGAGAATTGGTGCATTGGTCAATGCAAATGGCACCACTACAAATTCATGATGTCTATACCTAGTTCTAAAGGTTGTGTTATTGATGTCTTCTTCCTTGATTCTTACCTAGTGATATCCTAATCCCAAGTCTCTCTTCAAAAATATCCTTTCTCCTCTTAGTTGTTCAAATAGGTTATCAATTCTGGGTAGGGGGTATTTGTTCTTCACAATGGCTTTCTTTAGCTGTCTAAAGTCAATACATAACCTCAATGTCCCATCTTTCTTTTTCACAAAGAGTATTGGTGCTACCCAAGGGGAAACACTGGGGCGTGTGTACCCTTTATTCAACAACTCTTCTAGCTTCATTTGTAATTCCTTCAATTATAATGTACTCATTTGGTAAGGATTCTTTGATATTGGGGTAGCTTCTGGTACTAAATCAATAGAAAAATCTATATCCCTCCTTGGTGTTAATCCTGGTATTTCTTGGAATACATCTTCAAACTCATGCAATATTGGAAAATATTCAAGGCTTGTCTCTTTAGATTGTTCCGGATCCTCCACGTGAGATGCATACAATTGACATCATTTCCTAAAACACATCTTTAGTTGTAAGGCTGAAATATCCCTTATATAAATGGGTCTTTGAATTCCTTTCACAATGCTTTGTTTTCCTTCGTCATCAAGACACATAAATGTCTTGTTATGATAGTATAGGATAGCATGATGTTTGTCCAACCAATCCATTCCAATTAGAATATCATAATATCTTAATGGTATGATATTCAGGTCAACCTTGGTGTACACTACATTCAGATTTGTTGGACAATCTATGATAGTCTTATTGACCATTCTTTTAGTTCCAGTGGCTAGTTGAACCAAACATGATTTTTCAAGCTTACTTTTTTTCCAAATGAAATCCATTCACTATTTTTGGATCAATGTAACTATGGTTTCCTCTTGAATCAATTAAAATAGAAACATTTTGATTAATGATCTTACCCTCCACCTCAATCATATGGGATTGGTGTTTTGCTTGTCGATCTTCTAGGGTTGCATATATTCTTGGAATATTTTTGCCCATGTATTCTACTGTAGTATCCTCTTGGATTTTGTGCAATGTCCTCGTATCATATTCTCTGTGAGATAAATACTTGTACATGTGATATTATTTATATCCCCAACATTTGATTAGTGTTCTTCCCCTTTTTCCCAAGGAGTCTTCCCTCTTGGATTCACTCTTAGTAGGATGACCTTGCTAATTTGTATTAAGATTGTTTATGTTGAAATGAAGTTTGAATCCCTTTCTTCTTTTATCTAATTTCTCCTTCTTCTTATCCTTACAAGACTTCTGAAGAGACTATCTACCTTTACCTTTCTCATATAGGCGCTTAGCCCTTCTAATGGCCTTTGTCAAGGTTTTTAGTTCATCATAATGAATTGTGTATTTATAGAAAGAGGGTAATCCAATCATAAATTTATGTATCTTCACTTATCATCCTTGATAAACCCCACATACTTCAACAATCCCAAGAACTTATTTTCATATTCTCCCATGGTCTTGCTCCCCAACCTAATTTCAAATAACTCTTGCATCTTCTTGTCATAATAGTGTTTTGAAAGATACTTTTGCTAAAAGTATTTCTTGAACTATTTCCAAGTAATCTTGTTCTCATTAATGTGTTCAACTTTATTCAATTGATCCGACCACATAGCATATTTTCCATGCAAATGGTATGTGAAAATATTGTCTTCTAGGTTGGACGAGTAGTTGTGCAACTAAAAATAATTCTTGATCCCAAGCAACCAGGCTTCAACATCATCTTCCCTTTCTCTTTCACAATCAAAGGATGGTGGCTTAAGATTCCTAAGCTCTCCTTGTAAACTATCCAACTCATATATTCTTCTTTCATTTCTAACAAGAGACCCTTTTGGGCTACTCTTTGACTCTTTAGATGCACAACATTTGCTAGATGAGTGAACTGAAGACCGATGTCTCCAAGTCCCACTAGCACTTCTTGAGTGACTGGATATTTTATAGTTATCTCTCCTTTCACAATGTCTTCCTCTTTCTTCATGTCTTAGACTTGATCCATTCTCCACCTGCCTCTACAACTGATTTAAGATCTGCATCATCTAAGCACTCATTTGGTTATGTTCTCGCACCGTCTTCTTATTGTATTCTTTGTAACTATACACTTCCATTCTTAATATTCTGACAATCTCTACCAATTTTGTTGGTTCCACTTTACTCCTATTTCCATTAGATTATGTCTCTCCATTACCCACACTAATTTACTAGCATGTGGCTTCTTTCTCATGACTAAATGCTCCTTCTGCATATTCCATGGCTCTAATATATAATCTTGGCTTGAACTGATATTTTGATATCTCTTACTTCTGCAAAATGTGTAAGCAAACTTTTTTTTAGAGTTAGGAATATTATACAAAATAATTTGTTAGTTAATATAAAGGTGATTCTTGTCAGTTTATGAGGTGTTATATCATAGTTCTCCAACTTCTGATAATTCCAGGTTATTCTCCTCTGAATTATATTTCCAATGACTATTCCCATGCCTCAATCTAATCTCTAAGATGAAATTTATTGCCTCCTGAAATAAGCTTCTTTTCTTCCCCAAATTACCATTACTTTGCAATTTATGCCACTTGATGTTAATTTTACCATTGGTGCACTAAACCTACTGACATAATTTGGATCTCTACCTCTCCAACATCTTGGATCCCCATAGTTCCATGATCAAGGTTCCACTCCAACTCATAAGGTATCTAACATCCGACATCTGACCCTCCACAACAACAACAACCACGAGGCCCTCCAGATGCTCAGATACCCAGATGTCCAAGATCTCTAGATGAGTAAGGATTTCACTTTAAGGTTTCACTCCTAAATGCAAGGCATCTGGAATCTGATATCCGGCCCTCTATAATAAAAACAATCGCAAGGACCCCTAAATTCTTGAATACCCAAATGTTCGAATGGTCTTGGTTCCATGCAATCAAGGTTGCACTCAACTAAAATCGAAAGGCATCTAACATCCGGCCCTTCGCAACAACAACAATGGAAATACCTATGGATGCACAGATTCCTAGATGTACAAATTTTCTTGGCTCCATTCCACTAGGTTCCACCCATACCAAACTTCCACATGGAATTGAATCATTCGTCCCTCTCCACAACCTATGATTATGGCCTACTAATGTGTACATTTCTAACACGACACCTTGTTGAGAAGACATATTGATGTGGCATGATGACATGGCATGTTGATGTGGCATGATGATGTGGGATGTTGACATGTCATCCAATGTGGCCTCCATCTCAATCTGTTGATGTGGCATGCTGACATGGCCTCCAATAGGTTTCTGACATGGTGCTAAGGTGGATTTCTTACATGATACTTTTCTTTAGTGAAGTTTCTATCTGACATCCGGCCTCTCCCAACGCAACTTCTCTTGTGGGACCCCCAGATGCCCGAATTCCAAAACCCACATTCGGCATCTGAATCTCTACAATAGCACTTCACCTTTAGCACATGTATTCCTAGATGTCAAATCTCGCATCCATATTTTGGATAAGTCCAATGACTGACAGTTGGGGGACTTGATTGATGACTATGGTTGACAACAATTATGCCATAGTTTACACGGCATATCCAGGATCCATGACTCTGCTAAATGTCACAATGCTTGGTCCCCTGGATGTCTATATTCCCATATGTTATGAACATCCGGATATAGAACAACCTCCACATGGTTCATTTGGATCCAAGTTCCACTCCAACTTGTTCATGCTCCAAGGTACTCGGATCTGGTTCTTCCACAATAACTTATGATTGATCTACATTTGTTGATCAACGTTAGTACATACATATACATCCTTAATCTCCTTCCCGTGTCTTTATTTTCACCTCATATTCTCTTTACTTAGTCATTTTCCCTTTCAATGTGGGTTGTTGGTCAGGTTATCATTAAATTCCCAGGTCCACAAACCTGCAAGCTCGTATAATTTTACTTAGTCACATTTTCATTCTTATAATCCCAACACTTAGCCATTTTCATGCGATGCAAAACTCCTGTTGCAGGACACCAACACATCATTTTCCCGCAAATCCCCTTGTCCCATGTCCCGTAGTCACGCACCACTCAAAATGACCCTTCTATCTCTACATCCTCCAAATTACACCCTTTACCTTTTTCATACTTAGTTTTTTATTTGAATGCAGATGTGGGACACCTGTATTTTCCACTTACCTTTTTCCCTCATGCTTGTGTTTCGGAATCCACAATCTCGCATTCTACAAAATGACCCTTTCACTTCCGCGACTTGCATAACATATTTTTCTCATACTTAGTATATTTTCTCATTGCGGATGTGGGAATCATCCTCTTTCACGTTTTCATTTCTTATGTATTATGTCTCGCATCCCGCAATCCTTCATTTGTCATAATGCACTCTCCATTCCCCTTCTTTGCACCTCCATACTTAACCATTTTCCACCTTCCAACATATCACATCATGATTCCCCAATTGCATTTATTTTCGCCCACCATGTCATCCACCACTTGTGTGAACATAATACCATTATTAAAGTGGTGAATATTTAGTAAATATTTATAATAAATTCTAAATCTTACAGTGAAAATCGGAAACTTCGAAATAAGAGCTATGGTGGTTAATAATCAAGGAAATATGTGGTAAATTAAATAAAGGATTAATATGCCATGTTGTAAAATTTTGTATCGATAGTAGCACCACCTATCGGTAAGAATAGAAAGTAGTGTAAAGTATATCAAGTAGAAGAAAAGAGTT
Source organism: Picea engelmannii (assembly GCA_009831015.1). NCBI lineage: Eukaryota > Viridiplantae > Streptophyta > Pinopsida > Pinales > Pinaceae > Picea > Picea engelmannii. The sequence goes on from ML802327.1 coordinate 194,295, forward strand.
GTATTGTGGAGATACACTAAATACTCTCGGACACGAAGATCACAAGTTCTAGAGGTTGCGAGCTTACAATTGGTACAAGGCTCTCCCTCCCACCGAGAAGGAAACAAGCCAAGTTTGGATCTCAGGCATAGCTCTGGCTAGCTGTATACCCGAGGTGACGGATCTCAAAGAGCCATTTCTCTGGTGTGTAGAAAAATTTGATACAGAAAAAAGAAGAATTCACATTTAGGGGAAGCAACGCATCTCCTTGTCTCCTTCACTTTTCACAAGATTGTTATGACTCCCAAAACCCACCATGTAGTTCAAGATTAAGAAAGCCAACGAATTTATTAAGGAACACAGAGAAGGAGAATAGCTCCTCGAAAAATATTTGGTTGACCCAATAGCTAATACCAATGCCTCTAATATTGAGGTAAGTTATTTAAAATACCCCTACAAGGAATTTTTATGGTTGTTTTCCCGTATAATTGGATTGGAATCCACGGCCTTTGTGTCGAAAAATGTTGTTTATATTCTCCATTTTTTGTGCATGAATACGTCCTGATTGATTTGGGTTGCCTTATTTTCAATGAAATTTCATTTCAACTGGGTGGTTTGAAAAGAACCCAAAAATTCTATATGACTTCTTATTTGATATTCGCCATAGCCTACTACCACATTTTTGAAGACTTTCTGAAGGCAAGGAGTGTCGACTCCAAGGTGGAGCTAGTTTCTTTCTGGTATCTAGCTTTATGGAGACATAGGGCTCAATATAATTTCTACCCAGTCTACAACAACTTTATTTTTGAATTTAAAAAAATAATCTTTGGTCCTAGCACATCAATATTGTCACTTGAGGTTGCCACCTTTCTCTCAAAGAAAGGAATTTTTGAGACCACTTAGGATTTCAGTGTTATAAGATTATTCAGTTTCCAAGAGAAACCATTTTACTCCATTTCTGTGTATCTGACAGACACTTTGCTATCGAATTGTGTCGACAGTAAAATTAGTGTGCACAGTTCTTTAATGAAAAAAGAAATAAGTAGTTAATCCCATTGCCTTAGAGAGTTGGAGAAGTTGTTGTAAAGCATATCTTTCATTTGGATGAATTTGCAAGACAATTTGACCAACTTGTCCTGAAATAAGTTGAATGCATATCAGATTTAATGAAGCCATGGATGATATCAAAGATTTAGCCATCACTAATGAATGTTATAGACAAAAGAGCATAGAAGTAACAAACAAAAACTCAAATTCTACCAGTGTGTCACAAATAAGTACCCTAGCTAAACCAAAACCAAGGAGAAGTGGTCTGAAAACATGGAAAACACCTGTCGGAAACTCAGATGATGGTGGTGAAAAAGACCCTATGAAGAAAAATCTTGAAACATCTCATCTTGTGCATACCTCTGCTAACAGAAAGAGAGAGACCCGGAAAATGGGATTGGAAATACCTGAAATTGAAGAAAGCCCCAGAGCAATGGATGTAGTTGAAGTTATCGAAGAACCCTGTTGGTCAAAAAAACAACTACTGGAAACCCAGGAAATTGTTGAAGCTCTAGTCACCCAAGAACCAAAGACATTTGAAGAATAATCTGTAACACTTCACCATGTGGCCTACAATATAAATTCCAAAAAAATATTAATAGAGAAGGTTAACACGAAAAACAAGAAAGTGTTTGAAAAATGGAAATCAAAAATTGATTTCCATGGGGTTGCACCTTCAAAAATTGTACAATTTCACGAGGAAACCAGAGAAGCATTGAAAGAATGTTTTATGTAATATTGAAAAATAAATTAATTTAATTCTAAAGGAAAAAATAAAGGAATTAGAGTTAGTTATGATTATGAAACCATTATTTGTTGATCCATTAACTGCAATTCAACCAACACTTACCTTAGAGGACATCCCATAAAGAAACAGTAAGTTGGAAGGTTCATCCAGTTTTTTGTTGGAAGTGAGAAAATATGTTGGAGATGGAATTCAAAAAAGAATAGACTTAATCCATGAAATCTTGGAGCTAGCACAAACCTCTACCATCTTTTCAAAAAGCATTATACATTTCAGAGAGTATCTCCAAAAGGATCTAGAGAATGATGAAGGTTTTTACAAGGAGGTCGTGGGAACATTTGCGGCAAAAATTTCAACTTTAAGTGACACCCACATAAGAGAACAGAACCTTCCCTCTAGTATCTGAATGAAGCAAATCAATCCCTATTGGTTGAAAATAATTATTAAGAGAAATGATGAATGAGTTGGATGCTATGAAAATCAAAAGAGGTGACCTTTTTCTAAAGCTCATGGATCTTACAAAATAACTCGACGGCCCAAATTTATTAATGGATACCATGCTCATGTCTAAAGAACAATTATTATAACAACTTGAAGCATTAAAGGTTGCATGGGTGAGTGAGTTCACCGAATCAGTATAATTATCTGAAGATGAAGTTGAAGGTGGTCCGTATGATATATTAACAAGAATGATGATATCAAGGACACATTGCACCAATTGAGTATTGACTTAAAAGAAATGGACAATGAACTATTTGAGATAAAAACCAAGTACGAAATAATGGTTGCTCTGATGAGGGAGTACATTAAAGAATAATTAATAAAATCTTTGGTTAATATCACTGAGACAGATCAACATTAAGCATCGGTGTAAAACCCATGTTTCCCCATGTTTGTAAATATAACTATAAATGGCCAAGAGACTTTGGCAGACTAGATATGTATGAATGTTTGATTTGATGAACCTTTGTATAAAAGGTCAATGTACATATTTTCTGTTATTAATAGAAAATGGATAAGTGTTGCATAACTATTGAAAGGGGGGGTTTCCAAGATAGACCATGGATGTTATGAGAGAGATGGTGAGGTGAACCAGGAATAGTTGAGATGACCCCCACCAAACTAGTAACTTATTGGATTTAATGACTTAGAATATTCCTCTAACCCAAACATGAATTATCAGTCAGAGTGGTAGCTGGAAGAGTCCTCCTCAAGACTTAATGAGGAGATGGGGTAGAGTACCCATCTGTAAGACTTCCATACCTAACCATGAGATGGGGATTCGAACCCATGCAACCTTGTTGAGGAAGGAAAGAAAGAGGTAATATGTGGGCAGAGGCAGTAGGAAAGCAAGCAGATCTGTGAAGAGATCAGAGTCAAAAGACCAATATCGAGAAGATAAAAGAGCGCTTGCGGATCTCTGGTTCGAGGAAGAACTGAGAAATAATCTCGTTCTGGGCGTAAGAAATTGTTGGCAGTGTTTTCATTACAAGATGATAAATGATGCTGACAAGTGACTGTGGAAGTACTCAGGTAGACCTCCTTGTTGGGTATAGATAAAACCTGCTACCAAGATCTCATGGGAGGAGGAGAGTAACCTTCGCCCCTAACTATCGCTGAGCAAGAAGAAAGAGTCTCTCTCAGAGAATCACGGTCTATCTCGGGGGTGGACAACGGTAAATCCATCAGGAGTGGTTGTGCCTATGGTTGGGTGGAAACATGCACCCCTTTCAGCAGTCGCTTCACAAACTCTGGTTTTTTGATAAGTATCTTCATACTCTATGTATTGAAATGGAAATGGTGATTGAATATATTTATATGTCTATGATTGGGTTATGTCTTGAATGGTTAAGTTAGAAATATGTATTATCTCTCTATGAACCCATGCTTTTGAATGGTCGTATGCTTGACTCAATTGAGACATTAGAGAGTTACAAGATGTAAGTCATCAATAGTGTCGGGGAAATAAATACTGGGATGCTTAAATCTTGTCGAGCTCTAGTATCTACCTTCATGGGAATTTCAAGTTCAAACCCTGTGGAAGGAGGGTGCCTCCTTCAGACTCTTCATTGTATGAACGAGGGCTCATGCCCATGTCCTTAACCCATTTACGGCTAGAGGAATTATCACATAGCCCATAAGAGTTTACAAAGGACCCATATGACCAAGTTCTAGGAATCCTACGTTTGGCCCGAAATAAGTTAATCCTTCTGGCTTCATAACTCTTGGAGTTTGGAGCTATGGAGTGTTTCATCCCTACCATTTATAAATCGGTCGAAGGCAACTAATAGTTACGGTTACCCACAAGGTTAATTGGCACTTGGTGGTTTCCTTATCTGGGACAGATAGACTTTCCCCACCATTAAACCTTGATCCATTCAGTTATCATGAAGTAATGTGATACACCGATATGAGAGTATTTGGGAGCCCCCTTGGTCATTGGATCCACATCAAGGTAACTTCAGAAAAGTCCCACTCTGTGAGAACRAGAACGATATAGCATCAAACTCCCCAAATGTCGAAGTCATGAAGTGATGAGAGCCATGGATCTGGGGATTTTGTTAAGAAGCCCTCTTAACCGTCTGATTCTCCATAGGAGGGACCCTCGTATGGTAGTTCAGCRAAATCCTACTTCGGGAGAGTGGATAAGCCATAAAGTAGAAACCCTCGAAGGTTGGATCTGTGAAGTAACAAGAAYCGTAGATCTAGGGATCCTTCATGATCTTCCATGGCCATTGGATTTAAGCCAAGGTCATCCCGACGTTGACCACTTTGGGAGCAAGGAGGGAKTCACACCATGAATTCCCTAAACATCRAAGTTTMGAGGTAACAAAGGTTGTATATMTARGAGTTACATGGACACACCATGATTGTAGGATAGAAGGACTTGGAAGGCGATCAGTCTGTGGTGAAGTGGTATGTTGACATCACCCAGGGTCACCTGGATCTAGGTGTTTCACCGAACCTGTGTGCCCATTAAGACATGATACATGTCACCCACTGTATGGGCCACGTTTCCTCTCTACCTTTCCATGTTTCATCTCTAGAAATTACTTGTTTGGACCATGTGGCGGTAGGAGTATTTGGGACCTACCCATATTCACCGTCACATCTAGTATGTCACCTCATGCAAGAGTGGACCCTTCAGGAGTCTAGGACTTCAATACTCCAAATTTTTGGGATGTCATGTCATGAGTAAGTTAAAGGGATCGAAGGTCGGATCCACATTGATATATTTTAGGATCCTTTGGGAACTCGGGACTCCGGAGGACATGCATGCAGGAAAGAAAAGGGACGTTCAGTGCCGAAGCATCGAACGTGGAAATCTCCTCTAGTTGTGTGTTAGATGAGGAGTAATTCCCACTTTAAGTTTGGATGGTGGATGGATCATCCCTACGAGAGGTAGGAACTTGGAAATGGTACGAACGAGATGGGTCCACGTGGGCTCCATGTGGCCCTCAACCAATGAACACCTGAAGGACTTCGGGAAGCCATAACTTTCAAGCCAAAGGTCATATTAGAGTCTGGTAACAGTCGTTAGGAAGATACGGGCAAGTGGAAGAGGATGGATCTTCTCGGAGAGATGATTAAAGTTATTTGAGTAAGAAAAAGTTTGATTTCCCATCCCTAGAAAAGGTACTTAGGGGTCCGGTGTGTTACAAATTGGTATCATAGCATGGCTACAACACTTGGCCTACTTGGGCTCATGAATGAGTCGCTTAAAAATATTATTAAAGAAAATATTGTTTAAATAACTTTTAGGGCTGACACCCTATCTTACCCCTTTCCTAAAAGGCTTAGTTAAACCTCTTATGAAGAAAGGAATGAAATTTTCTATTGTTGTGTGTGTTTGGAAAATATGAACTGTGTGTTGTTCATGAACTAATATACCACTAACTAACATAAAATGTTTTATCAGCACTCAAGCAATTAGTAGACCGTAGGAAAACTACAACATAAAGGATGGTGACACACCATGAATTGGGGGAAATATCCCACAATGGAGAGGAAGAATATGATGAAGGGAGGGCAGAGGAAACCCCTCTGGATATGGACGAAACTGTAAGAAGCCTCATGGAAGAATTATAGAGTTGTAAGGTTGATAAAAGAGCAGGAAAAGAAAACTAAAATTAATGCAATCCTGCTGCAAAGCTTATCATATATACAAAAGCAGTTGCAACATGGACCAGCAGCCAGTCATGCGTACAGACATCATATGAAGAAAAACCAGAGTCCACTTGAGATATGAAATAATGGCCCTGAAAGTGGCCACACAAGGAGGATAACCTCAAAGAAGTCCAAACATGGATCCAAGAGACACTCGCTGGAAAAATCCTATGGCGAGGAAACTGACAACTCCAATGAATCCTATAGTAACAAAACTAGTTTGCATTCCCAAAGGAAAATAAATAAGAGGAAACATTCCAAGAGTCGTGACCCTGAAGAGTTCAATAAATCCAAACCACCCACTTTCGATGGAGAAATTAAGAAGGGGGAAGAAGCAGAAGTTTGTTTTCTTGGCTTGAATAAGTACTTCAGAGTCCATGACTACTCTGAAAATTTGAAGGTTCGAATAGCCATTTTCAACCTGAATGGAAAGGCCTCCATTTGGTGGGAAGAACTTCGAAATGTGAAAGGAATCCATGAGAAGGACTTGTCATGGAAACAATTTGAGAAATACTTCAAGAATAAGTATCTATCATAGAAATACTTTGATGGGAAGACCAAGGAGTTCTATGAACTCAAGTTGGGACAACTCACCATAGAGGAATATATCAATAAATTCCTTGAGATGATAAGGTATGTACCCTACATAAAGGATGAAAAGGTAAAAATGCAACGAATTATTAGTGGAATACCTTAGTCCTTCTGGGATAGGATTGAATTTGATGAGCCAAAGACCTTAGAAGACACTACTTGGAACACAAGGTTTTTCTATGAGCAGTTCAAGAACAAGACAGAACCTCACGAGGACTGGAAGAAGAAGTGATAGTTTGGGATTCAAGAAAAAGGGGTTTAAGGCCTCGAGATTTAAGATCTATGGGAAAGGTTCTAAGATGAACCTTCCTACTAAGAGTGTATACCAGAAAAATTTCCCCTCTCAGAGTGGAAATAAACCCTTTGGAGCAGCCTCGGGTAAGACTAATAACACAAAGAGAGAACCCTTGAAATGTTGGGGTTGTGGAGAAGAACATTTGTTGAGAGACTGCCCATATAGGCAACAGAACAGTAGGAGGGTCTACAACATCCAAGAGTCTACCATAGTCAATGATGTGGCTAGGAGCATGTCGTGGATTTATGCATCCTTGGACAATAAACAAGCCGACCACCAAGCTTCAGTGGTGGAGATGGAAGGTATGATTTCCAACAATCTATTTTCCATTTTAATTGACCCTGGTTCTAATTTGAGTTATGTTTCCCCTCAAACTGTTGAGAAATGTAAATTGAAACAAGTTCAACATGTTAAATCCTGGCTGGTACGAGTAGCCACTGGAACCAAAAGAAAAGTAACAGAGGTCATACCAGCATGCCAATTCGTTATGAGTGGATTTCCCACCAAAGTGCAACTAAACATACTTCCTTTAGGATCTTATGACATGTTGATTGGCATGGACTAGTTGGCTGCCCATAAAACCAAGTTGGATTGTTACAATAAAACTTTGGAATGTGAAAATGAAGAAGGGAGAAAGGTAACCCTACAAGGGATTCAAAAGCATGTCTCAGTGAGACAAGTATTGACACTTCAAGTGAAGAAGTACTACAGAAAATGATGTCCTTTGTATGCAATGCAAGTGTTGGACTATGTTGAGGAAGATAAACCAAGCCTAGAGGACCATCCCATATTGAGAGAGTATAAATATGTGTTCCCAAAAGAGGTACCAGGTCTACCTCCATTAAGAGACATTGACTTTTCAATAGAACTTGCACCAAGAGTGGTGCCAGTGTCTAGAACACCCTATAGAATTAGTACACCAGAGCTAGTTGATCTCAAACTACAGCTAAAGGAAATTATGGAAAAAGGATACATTCGGCCTAGTGTGTCTCCATGGGGAGCACCAACCTTGTTTATGAAAAATACGGATGGCACACTTAGGTTGTGCATAGACTATAGGAAACTTAATAAGACAACCATAAATAATAAGTATCCATTGCCAAGGATCGATGACTTGTTTGAACAATTAAGGGGTGCTACCATTTTCTCCAAGATTGAATTGAGGTCTGGATACCATCAGGTCTGAATTAAGGATGAATACATCTACAAAACATCCTTTAGGACAAGATATGGTCACTATGAATTTTTGGTGGCGCCATTTGGGATGACCAATGCACCAACCACTTTTATTTGCTTAATGAATAGTAAATTATTAGACAAATTTTTATTGGTCTTCATTGATGATATCCTAATCTATTCTAAGAATAGGGAAGAGCATGAAGAAGATCTAAAGTTATTTCTTCAATTACTAAGAGAACATCAGCTCTATTCTAAGTTTAGTAAGTGTGATTTTTTCCAGAAACAAGTCCATTACTTAGGCCATGTTATTTCTGAAGAAGGGGTGGCAATTGATCCTTACAAAATCCATTATGGATTGGCCTACCCCAAAGGATGTTTCTGATATCAAATCCTTTATGTTCCTAGAAGGATACTATAGGAGGTTCATAAAAGGATTTTCCAAGATTGGTTTCCCAATCACTTCCCTTCAGAAAAATGGAGTTAAATTCATTTGTACATCAGAATGTGAAGGGAGATTCCAAGAGATAAAATACCTTCTAAACAATGCACCTGTGTTGAATATTGCATACCCAAACAAGGACATCCTTGTCTGTACAGATGCATGCAAGGAAGGACTCAGAGGATTCCTTATGCAAGAAGAACATGTAATTTGCTACAAATCCAAAAAATTGAATGAGCATGAAATAAATTATGTGGCCCATGATCTAGAATTGGTTTTCATAGTGAATGCTTTAAAAATGTGGAGGCATTACCTCATGGGTAGAATATTTGTGCTTATGACAGACCATTGTGGGTTGAGGTACCTGCTTTATCAACCAAAACTTAATGCTAGACAAGCTATATGGATGGATCTCCTTAGTGAGTTTGATTTTGAAAACAAACATATCAAAGGAAAAGAAAATAGGGTGGTTCATGCCCTTAGCATAAGTATGAAAGTGATTCACCTGGCAGTGGTAAGCACCTGTGAGACAGATGTCAGGGAGAGAGTCAAGATTTCACAAGAAACTGATTCATTCTTTGATACTGTAAAATCGTACTTAGATCAAGATTCCACAGGGCTGAAGTACAAAGTTTATCAAATGTTGAATGATGGTCTGCTAACTTACAAAGGTAGGTTGTATATCCTAAATTGTGACGACTTGAAGAGGTTCATGATGGATGAAATACACAAAAGACCATATATTGTTCATCATGGTTATCAGAAAATGATTATGGCCACTAGGAAACTGTTCTATTGGCCAGGACTGAAGAAGGACATAGTTGATTACTTGGCCAAATGTCTAGAATGTCAATAGGTTAAGGCAGAACACCGGCATCCAGCAGGGTTGTTGCATCCCCTACCAATTCCAAAATGGAAATGGGAAACCATCTCCATGGATTTCATCACCGGATTACCAAAATCAACCAAGTAGAATGATTCCATCATGGTAGTGGTGGAAAAATTGCTAGTATTTTCATGAAAGAAATATTTAGGCTGCATAACATGCCTAAGGAGATCATATCTGACAGAGATATGGAATTTACTTCGAGCTTTTGGAAATCTTTAATGGATGGTTTTGAGACTAAATTGTTGTTTAGCACATCCTATCACCCTCAAATTGATGGACAAACAAAGAGGGTAAACCAAGTATTAGATGACATGTTAAGGATGCATGTAATGCATCAGCCTAAGAAGTGGGAAGACTACCTACCACTGGTAGAGTTTGCCTACAACAATGGCTATCAAGATTCATTGAGGATGAGTCCTTTTGAAGCCCTCTATGGTAGACAATGCAAGATTCCAATCAACTGGAATAATCCAATAGATGGAATCACAATTGGGCCAAACATGTTGAACGAAATGGAACAAGTCATTCAGATAAAACAAAATCTAAAAATAGCTCAGGATAGACAAAAAAGATATGCAGACAGAAAGAGAACTCCTAGAGAGTTCAAAACAAGGGATCATGTGTATCTCATAGTTAGACCTAGGAGAAGATCCTTGAGAATGGGATATTGTGCCAAGCTGGCACCTCTGTAAGTTTTAAACCTGCGAAGTAAAGCAATGCATATAGATTCTTAAGCAATACAGAAATTAATTAATGGCTCATACACAGAGTACACAGAGATTTTTACTGGAAACCCTCAACCGGGAAAACCTTTCTTATTTTCATTATATCGAATTTCACCATTCACCATACAATATATACAATGTTTTTAGGTATTTCGTAGATACCAAAACCCTAATCCCTTAATTCGGGATTAATTTACAAATCAGCTAAAAATAGCAAAATCCGCTAAAAATAGCAAAAACCGCCCAAAAAAATTTCGGGGCGTTGCCCCGAACGCTGCGCGTAACCAGGGGGGGCATACCTGCCCCCCCCAGGAAAGTGCCCGGTGCACACGAAAAATCTCTACGTGAAGGGATCATCAGACGCAGTTGTCGTATCTGACGCACCCACACACACACACATGCAAAGAATATAACACACACCCAACATTCTCCCACTTGTTGTTTTCTTTGCATCCAGGGGTCCAGGGGATTATATAGTCAACAATCC
>ML802327.1:209132-228407 GCA_009831015.1 Picea engelmannii
CCGCTAAAAATAGCAAAAACCGCACCCACACACACACACATGCAAAGAATATAACACACACCCAACAACCTCGATATTGTGGACCCTTTGAAATTTTGGATAGAGTGGGACCTATCGCCTATAGGCTAGCACTCCCTCCCACAGTGAAGGCACATAATAATTTACATGTTTCATTATTAAAGAAATATGTACATGATTCTAATCATATTATTGATTGGTCTGTGATTTAGGTGGAACCAGATGGACAATTCATGCCATAACCTCAATGCATAATAGACAGGAATGAAACCCCACTCAGGAACATAATCATTGCACATGTCAACGTGCAGTTGAAACACTTTGGCCTAGATGAGGCTACATGGGAAATGGAGGATTCCATGAGATAGACATATCCATTTATGTTTACTTCTATACATATAGATCACATCGACAGATAGAACATTGAGGATGATGTTCCTTTAAGGGGGAGGGGATTGTAATACCCTTGTTTCCCCCAGTTCGTAAATATAACTATAACTGGCCAAGAGACTTTGGCAGACTAGATATGTGTGAATGTTTGATTTTATGAACCTTTCTATAAAAGGTCAATGTATGTATTTTATGTTATTAATAGAAAATGGATAAGTGTTGAATAATTGTTGAAAGCGGGGTTTTCCAAGATAGACCATGAATGATATGAGAGAGATGGTGAGGGGAACCAAGAATGGTTGAGATGAACCCCACCAAACTAGTACCTTACTAGATTTAATGACTCAGAACAGTCCTCTGACCCAAACATGAATTACTAGTCAGAGTGGTAGTTGGAAGAGTCCTCCTCAAGAGTTAATGAGGAGATGGGGAAGAGTACCCATATGTAAGACTTCTAGACATGACCATGAGATAGGGATTCAAACCCACACAACCTTGTTGAGGAATGAAAGAAATAGGTAATTTGTGTGTAGAGGTAGTAGGCGAGCAAGCATATTTGCGAAGAGAGAAGAGTCGAAAGACCAAACTCGAGAAGAGAAAAGAGTACTTGCAGCTCTCTGGTTTGAGGAAGAACCGGGAAATAATCTCATTCTGGGAATAAGAAACTATTGGCAAGGTTTTTGTTACAAGTTGATAAATGAGGATGACGAGTTACTGTGGAAGTACTCGGGCAGACCTCCTTGCTTGGTACAGAGAAAACCCACTGCCAAGATCTCATGGGCGAAGGAGAGTAACCTTCGTCCCTGAATATCATTGAGCAAGAAGAAAGAGTCTCTCTCAGAGCATCATGGTCTATCTCGGGGGTGGCCAGTAGTAAATCCATCAGGATTGGTTGTGCCTATGGTTGGGTGGAAACAAGCACCCCTTTCAATAGTCACTTCATGAACTCTATTTTTATGATAAGTATCTTCATACTCTATGTATTGAAATGGAAATGGTGATTAAATATATTTATATGTGTCTGCTGAGTTCTGTGTTGAATGGTTAAGTTATAAATATGTATTATCTCTCTGTGAACCCATGTTTTTGAATGGTCATATGTTTGACTCAGTTGAGTCGTTAGAGAGTTGTAAGACGTAAGTCTACAATAGTGTTGGGGAAAGACTTACTAGAATTCTTAAATCATGTCGACCTCTAGTATCTACCTTCGCGGGAATTTCAAGTTCAAACCCTGTGGAAGGAGGGCTCCTCCTTCAGAATATTCATCATATGACCGAGGGCTCATGCCCATGTCCTTAACCCATTTATGGCTAGAGGAATTAGCGCGTATACCACAAGAGTTTCCAAAGGACCCCTATGACCAAGGTCTGGAAATCCTACTCTGGGCCCAAAAGAAGTTAAGCCTTCTAGCTTTGGAAATCTGAGAGTTTAGAACTCTTGAGTGTTTCGAACCTATCATTTATAAACCGGTCGAAGGAAACTGATAGTTACGGTTACCCACAAAGTTAACCAGCACCTGGCGGTTTCCTTAATCTGAGATAGATAGACTTTCCCCACAATTAAACCTTGATCCATTCAGTTATCACGAAGTAACACGATCCACTAATCTGAGATTATTTGAGATCCCCCTCGTTCGTTGGATCCATGTCAAGGTAACTTTGGCAAAGTCCCACTCTGTGAGAACAAGGACGATATAGCATCAAACTCCCCGAACGCCGAAGTCGCGAAGTGATGAGAGCCATGGATCTAGGGAGCTCGTTAAGAACCCCTGTTAACTGTCCAATCCTCCAGAGGAGGGACCTGTGTACAGTACTTCGGTGAAGTCCTACTTCAAGAGAGTGGAGCAACCATAAAGTCAAAATCCCCGAAGGCCAAAGTTGTGAAGTAACAAGAAACATAGATCTAGGGATCCTTCGGGATCTTCCCTAGCCATTGGATTTAAGGCAAGTTCAACTCGGCGTTGACCACTTTGGGAGCAATGAGGGATTCACACCATGAATTCCCTGAACGTCAAAGTTATGATGTAACGGAGGCCATATATCTAGGGGTTATGTGGACACACTATGGTTGTAAGATCAAAGTACTTGGAAGGTGATCAGTCTGGGGTGACATGGTATGTTGATGTCACCCAAGGTCACGTGGATGCACGTGTGAAGTTTCATGTGTCACCTGTATCTGGGCGTTTCACCGACCCTATGTGCCCATTAATAAATGACATGTGTCACCCAATGTAGGGGCCAAGTGTCCTCTCTATCTTGTCACGTGTCATCTATGGAAATTACCTGTTTGGTCCATGTGGCGGTAGGAGTATTTGGGACCCACCTATATTCACCATCACATCTAGTACGTCACCTCGTGTGAGATTAGACCCTTCGGAGTCTGGGACTTCAGGACTCCGGAGGTTTGGGATGTCATGTTGTGATTAACTTGAAGGGTCTGAAGGCCGGAGCCATGTGGATATATTTCGAGATCCTTCCGGAACTTAGGACTCTGGAGGACATGCGTGCAGAAAATAAAAGGGGCGTCCAGTGTCGAACATTGAATTATCCTCTAGTTTGTTATATGAGGAGTAATTCCTACCGTTGGTTTGGACGATGGATGGGCAATCCTTGTGGGAGGTAGGAACCTAGAAATGGTACGAACAAGATTGGTACACGTGGCCCTCAACCAACGAACACTTGAAGGACTTCAGGAAGCCATAACTTGCAAATGAGATGTCATATTAGAGCCTGGTAACAGTCTTTAGGAAGCTACGGGTGAGTGGAAGAGGATGGATCATCTCAAATATATGATTCAAGATGATTTTAGTAAGCAAAATTTCGATGCCCCATCCCTAGAAAGGGTACTTAGGGGTCGGGTGTATTACAATCGGTTACAATGGTTATATTACCTCCGACACAAAAACCACCTACAAAAGAAGCCTCAGAAAGAAAGTAATGGGTTAGAATATTTCCATCATAGTAATCCAAGTAGCAACCTTGATCTTTCCCTTAACATCGTTCTCCTGCGGTCATTTGTAGTTTCTCCTTTTTTGTTCCTTGTAATGTCATGTGAAACCTAAGGTTGACACTTAATATTTATGTTTTTTCTTCCAGGTATCTATTTTATTCCATGGTCTGTGGGATCCCCATCCCAATCCTCTTTGAAGGACAAACACAATATTTTATTTGTAACTTAAGAAAATACTCTTTATTTATTTAAATACATCTATTGTTCTTTAGGTTCCCAGAGAACTATTTTGGGACATAACATTATTGATTTCTGAATACTTTTAATTTAATCATGACATTTCATATGCGTGTCTGTCATAATCTTTATTGGTTTTAATGAAATAATCATTTAGATTTATCTTTCATATGTGGTCCATCCTCTCCTTTCCCTTTTACTGAATATTGTGTTCTACTTTGATTAATGTTGTGATGGAAATGTCATCCTATTTTATTGCATACTCTTTTGGTTTATAATTTTGTAACATATTGTAAATATTTTCTTTCAACAAGATACCTGGTCCTTTCTCAGGTATTCTTCACATGTGAATATTTATTTCAAGAATAAGCATGGTCCTCTCTTGGGAATTTTATTTGTTTTTGTATGCTATTTGAAATAGAGGAGTACCACCTCTTTAAAAACATAGGGGGATTTATCCTTATGAGGTTGACTTAAAGATCATAAAAAAATCTTTCATATCAACACTTACCTGCATGGACTTTTGGATACTCGGATGCTCGGATATCCACCATCCATTGTCACCCATCCCCGGTGGATCCAATAGTTGTTGTCTATGGTGATTTGATCTAACGAATCTGGTTAAACGGTGGTTCAAATCCATTTTCACTACATACAGGATCTGGAACATTGCTAAATGAGACGCTGCTTAGTCCCCGTATTTCTAAATCCCCATATGGTGATGGTTTTGTTCGGTCGGGGTTCCACTTCTAGACTCAAAGTGAAAGGTATTTGGCCCTCTACAAAAACAAAAAACATGAGGACCTATGGATGCTCAGATGTCTGGATCCCCGCTACCACAACGTCTACCACCATGACCCGCCATCATGGAATGACCACAAGGAAAAATGCCAGTGTGGATCCATGTTGTCTACCAGGTCACCCTGCCACATGGATTCCTGTCACGTTGATGTCACATTATGAAAAAATATTCAAAAAATTTCTAAATTTTCCAAATTCACAAAAAATATCCTTTAGTTTCCAGGATATAGTCCGGCTACCCAACACCCCTCCAGCTCGACCTCTACGCAAAATAAAACTTCAACTTTTAGTCGGCCTATGCATCTCATGCACTTCAAACCGAGCCTTGATAGAAATCTATAACACACTCCACTAATTGGGTGCCTCAAACCTCGTCTTCCTGAGGCGATTTCGAAAATTTGATACCATTCTTACGAAAATAATGAACATAACAATGTAAATGCAATATCAAGAAACATGCATGACTGATAAATAAAGTATAATTGGCCATGCACAACAATTAATAACATTTACCATGTCTTAAACATATCACTGAGATAAATAAAATACACAATGGAATAAAATCACAGAGAGACTTATCTTTTGAGATAATTTCACCAACTGGATGTATATGTAGGACATTTCACCCAACCTTAGACACTGTCATTTGATATATTAACAGTAGCTCACCCCGAGCCAGGGCTATGAGTCCACAAGGACAAGTCCTAGGCTGACTCTAGTTTTCCCAAACTAGTCTAGAAAATCAACTCTTAGTTTTCCAACCATACAATAGTCCTAGTTTACCAACTCTCTTTCTCATCATCTTGCATTAACCAAGAGCATGAACCCCCTTCCCTGCCACACATTCCCTCAGGTTGTTCACCTTAAACCAAGGCTCCAGTGATACTAGTCAGAAATATAAATGCTAGAAATTTCTAGGATTCTTAGTTGTAGACAGTCTTGGCATTACTTTCAGCATTCTCGTGCACATAAGCATAAAATAATTTTTGGAACACCAGCAGTACCTACAACCAAAATCCATGGCTTGCTACCTCCATCAATTTGTCTCCCCGTGCTCACCACCGGATCCAATGTGAGGAAGAAGGAAGGTAATGATGAACAAGGCCCAGGTAACAATGAAGTAAGTAACCAAAATAATCAAGTAACCATCAAGTTCCAACCCCCAAACAACCCAAGCACAAGGTTTATAAAATTTTCAAGGAATAACGTGCCCTCCCCTAAGAGACTCGCATGACCTTTCCCCTTACTAAAATCAAGGGTAAAATAATATAAAATTAATATAAAGGCACGGACCCTTAGCCCACCTCTCTCATGGAATCATAGCCCCCTATAACTCTTGTCCTTGTTTGTCTCATAGACAACGATGCATTTTATTATTAGAAGTATTCAAAGTATTACATTCCTAGGTGTTACACACCTAAATGTCACACCACCAAATGTTGCACTTAAGTGTCGTAAGTGTCGTATGCACCATACTAAGTGTCGTATGCACATTATCAAATGTCATATGCACCTTACTAAGTGTCGCATGAACTTTATTAAGTGTCGCAACTTTGACACCATGGAAGAACATTTGTCATAATCCCTAGTCATTGTGGAGGAAAAAAATTCATCATCCGAAGGTCGAAACAATTTCTTTTACCTTGAGATTTTGACCATTTGTTAAGGTCAACACTCCCTTGTCCATGTATACAGAGTGTTTTCAACGCTCTGTGCTCATTGTTGGGGGAGCGTTGAAGTAGTTAGAGGGAGTTATGGCTATCCCACCTTATTCTAAGGGTTAGTTTCGAGAATATGAGGTCAAGGATTTGAGCCATATCTCTTTTCTCCATCCTAGGCACCAAATCCCAAATTAAGGAGCTAAATCCTCAACCATTTCCAAAAATACTTCATGGTGGTTAAGCATCCAACTCCTATATAATGAGGGCATTCCAAGGTGAAAGGGGGAGGAGAATCAATGAGAGCATCATAATTCTGATCCTAAGACATTCAAGAGAGGGTTGGATAGGAGAGCTTGGAGGAGCTTCTATAACATCAACGTTGGATTGTAAGTGCTTCACTATGGCTTTCCATTAATACATAACTTGTCCTATTCCCTTCATGTTTTGTGTCACTTTTTACATGCATGTCTATTGTTGTTAAAGTCATCATAGATAGATATGTTTTCACCTAACAATATAGTGTAGAAGAAGGATATTTCTCTTGTTCCTTGCAGGTTTTTTCATATGCCTAGGATTTTGGTCAACAAGGTCAAAGACTGGAGTAGCGAGGACAACCATCATGAAAAGGTATGTCATCCATCTATTTCCTCTTACTTTGATTGTTGAAGTAGGTCTAAACGGAAGTTAATGACCATTTTATTTCTTCTGTCTTTGGATCAAAGAAGGGGTCTTGGTCCAAAGGGGGGTTTCACCTGTCTGTAGGGGGAACTTGACCACAACATAAAATTAGTGACTCCACTAGGGATCAAACCCAGAATCTCTGATTTCGAGCAAAGTTCCCTTTTTGTGTCAAACTTGTAAAAAAACAAAATAGAGTATTATGAGCATAGTTCCCTTTCTGTGTCAATCTCATTAAAAAATGAAACAGATACCCATGAGAATAGTTCATTGTATGTTTCAAGCTCGTTAAAAAATAAAATGGTCCCCCCTTCAATTGAGTTGAGTCTTCCACTAGATATCATACCTAAACCTTCATTCCATCCTCCGATGTCAGTTGATCCCCTTTATTCCTCCCTCATTGGTGAACATATTCCTATTAGTATCCAGGAGTCTAATCAGGTGTAGAAGAAGAGTCAGCGGATGAAACAAAGATTCGGGGGCATGTCTCTAGCCTATGGAAATCATGCTAGAGTTAATCCACTAGCCTCGGTCAGTTATGTTGAGGGAAAAGTACCAACCTTTGGATCATGTTGGGAAGAAAACCCGCTAATAGGTATCACTATGAGAACAGTTTCACTCTTTGTTTCAAGATCGTGTAAAAATGAAAAGGACACCCCAAGCATTTTTTTTCTCTGTTTAAATCTTGTGTAAAAATGAAACCTACCCCAAGCATAGTTTTTCTCGGTTTCAAGCTTGTGTAAAAATGAAACCTACCCCAAGCACAGATCGCTTTCTGTGTCAAGCTCATTAAAAAATGAAGCAAACTACCAAGCATATTTTTATCACTTTTTCTAGCTCGTAAAAAATGTATGAAAAAGGAACTCTTTGGAATACAACCGAGCATATTTTTATCAATTTTTGAAGCTTTTAAAAACTATATGAAAAAGGAACTCTTTGGAGTCTCCTTTAAACTAATTTCAGACTCTCTAAACATGAAAAGATTATCGAGTAAGCTTGTTTCCTATCAAACTTGTTAAAAGGTTTGAAAGGGTGTCTATTCGGTATAAGTTTAACCCTTTTTCAGACTAGATGGACTAATTACGAAAAAGGAACACTCTATTCAACCTTGGCTAGAAGAGTTCTCCCTTGTATTGTTTTACACTTTTTCAGGCTTGGGGGACTAAATTTATAAAAAATAACACCCTAGGAGTTGTCTTTTATATCTTTTCAGACTCTCTAAACATGAAAAGACCACCAAGATTTCATTATTTGGGCTCGTAAAAGTATGCATCGAAGGACCCATACGGAATCAAACCCCTCCTTCTCCAATTTCTTTAAACATGTGATGAGGGACTCATTGAAGATGAGCTACATCGAGCATTTGTTATCCTCCTCAAGTGTTAGAAAAAAATGATCACAGAGCAATAAAATAAAACAAATGCAGAAATAAAACACAGAAGATACACAATACAATAGAGACACAAATATATGTGGTTCACCCAGTGTGGGTTACATCACATGTTACAGTTGCTTCCTGATGTTTCTCATCTTGTCCATCTCTTTTTTTCTTTGGATCTCTGCATTATTTCTTCAGATTCCCTTTCTTCCCACAATTCCAACACTCTATCTTTCCCAGTCTGGATTTGGATCTACCCTTTCTAGAATTCCCACGGTTCCATGATCCCTTTCCTCTATCCTTTTGTCTTCCTCTATTCTCCACAGTCAACGCATTATCTGATGTCTCACCTGTGCTTTTCCGTCGCATTTCCTAACTAAGGATAACACCAACAACATCATTAAATTTTAGAGTGTTTGAACCAAAGACAGAGTTACCTATAGCCATGACTAATCCATTCTAGTTTTTTGGCAATGAGCACAGGATTAGAAGATCCTTGACCTCATCATCAAAGTCCACTTTTACATAACGTAGATGATTAGTAACCATATTAAATTCATTGAAATGATTTGCAAGAGACCCACCTTATGACATCTTTATATTAAATAATTACTTCATTATAAATGTCTTATTGGATGTCGAGGGTTTTTCATACAGTTTATCCAATGCATCCATTAGTTCCTTCATTTTCTTTTCTTTTGAAATATTGAAATCCATCGACATTGTCAAGCTCAGTCGTATTGTTCCTAGTGCCTTTCTGTCAAGAACCTCCCATTCTTCGTCCTTCATGGCCGTCAACTTATTTTTTATTCCACCCAATGGTAGGAATAAATCCTTTTGATATAAATAATATTCCATATGCATCTTCCATAACTGGTAGTTTTGATCGTTAAATATCTCGACCCTAAACTTTTTGTCTTCCACCATTTCTCCCACTCGAACCAGGAACCCTCTTTTCATGCAAGTTACCTTTCGCTCTAATTCCATTTGTTAGAAAAACAGGATCACGGAGCAATAAAATAAAACAAACTTGGAAATAAAACACAGAAGATACAAAATACAATAGAGACACATATATACATGGTTAACCCAATGTGGACTATGTCCACCAGAGAAATTTCCAGGCCCTTCCTTTATTATTATCTAGCAAAATGAATGGACACAACCTATAGCACACCCATTGTAACTTACTCTTCTTTCTCTCACAATCTCTTGTCTCAGAATAAAATATTCGCAATAATACACAGTCACAATACAATTCCCTCATAAAACAGGGTTTCCTTCTAGGGAAAAAAAAACCCTAACATAACTTCTACCATCAGATACGCAACCTTATAATGAATGGTCTAGATTGACTACAAAATTACAATATTTGAATTGCAAAAAAAAACAAAAAAAAAAACGGCCCCCTTATGGTCAGGGGGGGCATGAATTGTGTATCTTGCAGTTTCTTTGACCTACATATGAATTATGAAGATAATCAGGCTCCACAACCAACACTCAAGCTTGTTAAAAAACAAATAGGTACTCATCATTCATGGTGGGGGGGAAATTGAGGGGGGTCAAGTTTTAAAAATCATTATGAAAACTATTTGTTATCTCCCTTGAACATGCACCTACTTACGTCTTGTCTTACATTTGGGTAATATGCTTGTCTCTGAGTCATACCAATCATATGTGTCTTCATACTCCTTTGACTCACTCGAAGAGTTCCCCAGTTATCATCGCACTATGTTTTGGTCTATCTCTCATTCAAGTCAATGTTACCAAGTCATTTGTCGTGCCTCACAATGTTCAAGGGAAGTTTCACTTCAAACCAACCACTCTACAGTATTAATAGCTTCCATCCTCATGTCATTCCATACTCAATTGATCTATCATATTACATCACTTTCCTGTGTCATTTTTGTGTCGATGATGGGGGAAACATCATGGCCCTCCTTCGACGAGTCTACTCATGTCGACTTCAACACATTATCCAGGAATTATAGTTGGAAACCAGTTAGTACCTTGGGACCTACATGCCTCAATGGCAGGTCTCCCCGCCTTAGATAGTATCTTTACATCATTTTCCTATGATCGAATGATTCTACGAATGTTAGACTTTATCTCATTTGATCACATTAGTTTGAATGTACTAGGGTACCTTGGGAGTCATTGTCATCATTGGTGATTTCCCTAGCACTTGTTAATGGTATACATCAATGACCAGTATTCAAGTGGTTTCTACCATGTTCGACAACAACACATCTATTCACATGGCTAGAATTGTATGATTTTGGGATCGAGATGAAGACCCTGGGTTGGGAACTTACTATATTATATGATTTTTCCAGGTCGCGTTGGAGATCATTTGAGTATGCAGTAGATTCTAGTATAACCATCATATTGGAAATCCCACTGATGTATATGATATCACATAGATCCACTTTGTATTGGTTTGTGGCTATTTTTTTGTCATATTGTATCTCCACTATGTATTCTTTCATGGCTACGATCAGATCATGTCATGGAGGTATGGATCCACATTATATATTTCGTGGTCATACCCTTAGTCAGTGTTTTCATGGATCCACAATGTATTGGCCGGTGGCCATGCTTTGAGTCATTTTATTATGAGTGTAGGTATGCATGCCTCGGGGATGATACATATATATTGTCTTATGTTTGTTTGCATCTTCTACTAGGATCTCCTACTCCAGTTCCCTTGAATTAATATTTTTCAAAAGTGTTTCAGCCATCAGTTTCTCCTCCGACCTCACACTTTAGGGGGCATCTATTACACACCTAAATGTTGCACCACCAAATGTATCACTTAAGTGTTGTAAGTGGTGTATGCACCTTACTAAGTGGCATATGCACCTTACTAAGTGTCTCATGCACTTTATCAAGTGTCGTATGCACCTTACTAAGTGTCTCGTGCACTTTATTATGTGTCACAACTTTGACACCATGGAAGAACATTTGTCATAATCCCTAGTCATTGTGGATGAGAAAAAGGCATCATGATAAGGTCTAAACAATGCCTTTAACCTTGAGATTTTGATCATTTTTTAAGTTCAACGCTCCCATGTCCATGTATAGGTATAATTGATCCCTTGTCAACGCTCCCCTGCCCATGTATAGAGAGCATTGTCAACGCTCTATGCTTAGTGTTGGGGGAGCATTGAAGTGGTTAGAGGGATTTATGGCTATCCCACCTTATTCTAAGGGTTATTTCCGAGAATATGAGGTCAAGGATTCGACCCATATCTCTTTGATCCATTCTAGGCACCAAATCCCAACTTAAGGAGCTAAATCCTCAACCATTTCCCAAAATACTTCATGGTGGTTAAGCCTCCAACTCCTACATAATGAGGGAATTCCAAGGTGAAACGGGGAGGTTAATCCATGAGAGAATAATAATTCTAATATTGAGACATTCAGGAGAGGGTTGGATAGGAGAGCTTGGAGAAGTTGCTACAATGTCAATGTTGTATTGTAAGTGCTTCACTATGGCTTTCTATTAATACATAACTTGGCCTCTTCCCTTCATGTTTTGTGTCACTTGTTACATGCATGTCTATTGTTGTTAAATTCATCATAGATAAATCTATTGTCACCTAACAATATAGTGTATAAGAAGGAGATTTCTCTTGTTCCTTGCAGGTTATTTATTGTGCCTAGGAGATTGGTCAAAAAGGTCAAAGATTGGAGCAGCAAGGAAAATCATCGTAAAAAGGTATGTCATCCATCTCTTTCCTCTTACTTTGATTGTTGAAGTAGGTCTAAAGGGAAGTTAGTGTGCATTTGTTTTCTCCTGTCTTTGGATCAAATAAAGGGTCTTGGTCCAAAGGGGGGTTTCACCTATCTACAAGGGAAACTTTGATTTCGAGCAAAGTTCCCTTTCTATGTCAATATCGTTAAAAAATGAAATGAAGGATTATGAGCATAGTTCCCTTTCTGTGTCAAGATCATTAAAAAATGAAACAGAAACCCATGAGCATAGTTCATTGTATGTTTCAATCTCATTAAAAATAAAATAGACTGCCCTCCAATTGAGTTGAGCATTCCAATAGATCTCATACCTAAACCTTCATTTCATCTGCCTGTGTCAATTTCTCTTCTTTTTTCCTCCCTCTATGGTGAACCTATTCATATTAGTAGCTAGGAGTCTAATCAGGTGCAGAATAAAAGTCGACGAACGAAACGAAGCTTCGGGGGCATGTCTCCAACCTTTGTACATCATGTTGGAGTTAAGCCACTAGCCTCTGTTGGTTATGCTAGGGGAAAATTACAAAGATATAGACATCATGTTGGCAAGAAAACCCGCTAATGGGTATCACTCCAAGCACAGTTTCACTCTATGTTTGAAGCTTGTGTAAAAATGAAGTGGACACCCCAAGCATAGTTTTTCTCTGTTTCAATATTGTATAAAAATGAAACCTAGCCCAAGCATACTTTTTCTCTGTTTCAATCTTGTGTAAAAATGAAACCTACCTCGATCACAATTTGTTTTCTGTGTCAAGCTCATTAAAAAATGAAGCAGACAATCGAGCATATTTTTATCACTTTTTCAGGCTCGTAAAAACTATATGAAAAATGAACTCTTTGGAGTACAACTGATCATATTTTTATCACTTTTTTAGGATCGTAAAAACTATATAAAAAAGGAACTCTTTAGAGTCTCCTTTAAACTCTTTTTAGACACTCTAAACATGAAAATATTGTCAATTGAGCTTGTTTCCTTTCACACTCGTTAAAATTTTTGAAAGGGCATTTATTTGGTATAAGTTTAACTCTTTTTCGAACTAGATGGACTAATTATGAAAAAGGAACACTCTAGTCAACCTTGGCTAGAAGAGTTCTCCCTTGTATTGTTTTACACTTTTTCGGGCTTGCGGGACTAAATTTACGAAAAAGAACACCCTTGGATTCTTCTTTAAGATAATTTCAGACTCTCTAAACATGAAAATACCACCGAGTTTTCCTTCTTTGGGCTTGCAAAATTATGCATCAAGGACCCATACGGAATTGAACACCTCCTTCTTCAGGTTTGTTAAGCATATGATAATGGACTCATCAAAGATGAGCTACATCGAGGATATGTTATCCTTCTCAATCTAATTAAAAAACAAAGAGGTACTCATCGTTCATGGTGGGGGGGGGAATTGAGGGAAGTGGGTCATGTTTCGGAAAGCATTATGACATTTGTTTGTTTTTTCCCTTGAACATGCATCTGTTTATGTCTCATATTATAGTTGGTCAATCTGCTTGTCTCTGAGTCATACCAATCCTATGAGTCCTCCTACTCCTTTGACTCACCCGAAGAGCGCCACGGTTATCGTTGCACTATGTTTTGGTCTATATCTCAGTCAGGTCAATGTTTCCAAGTCATTTGTCATGCCTCACTATTTTCGAGGGAAGTTTCACTTCAAACCAACCACTCTACAGTATTACCAACTTTTATCCTCATGTCAATCCATACTCATTTGATCTATCATATTACATCACTTTCCTGTGTCAGTTTTGTGTCGATGATGGGGGAAACATCATGGCCCTCCTTCAACGAGTATGTTCCTATCAACTTCAACACATTATCCAGAAATTATACTTGGAAACCAGTTAGAACCTTGGGACCTACATCCCTCAATGGCAGGTCTCCTCACCTTCGACAGTAGGTTTACAACATTGGCCTCTTATCGGATGCTTCCATGAATGTTCGACTTCAACTCATTTATTCACATTTGTTGGAATGTACTAGGGTACTTTGGGATTCATTGTCATCATTGGTGATTTCCATAGCTCTTGTTAACGATATACATCAATGCCCAATAATCAAGTGGTTTCGACCATGTTCGACATCAACACATATATTCACATGGCTAGAATCGTATGATTTTGGGATCAAGATGAAGACCTTCAGTTTGGCACTTACTCTATTATATGTTTTTCCCAGGTTGTTTTGGAGATCATTTGAGTATGCAGTAGATTCCAGTATAACCATCATATTGGTAATCTCACCAATGTATATGTTGTCACATAGATCCACTTTGTATTGGTCTGTAGCTATGTTTTTGTCATATTGTAGCTCCACTATGTATTCTTTCATGGATATGATCTAATCATATCATGGAGGTATGGATCCACATTGTATCTTTGGTGACCATACCCTTAGTAAGTATTTTCATGGATTCGTAGTGTATTGGTCAGTGGCCATGCTTTGAGTCTGTTTATTCTGAGCGTAGGTATGCATGCCTCGGGGATGATACATATATATTGTTTGATGTTTGTTTGCAGCTTCCACCAGGCTCTCCTACTCCAGCACCCTTCCCTTAATATTTTTATAAATTGTTTCGTCCATCAGTTTCTCCTCTGACCTCACACTTTAGGGGGAATTTGTTACACACCTAAATGTCACACCATCCAATGTCGCACTTAAGTATCCTAAGTATTGTATACACCTTACTAAGTGTCGCATGCTATTTATCAAGTGTCATATGCACCTTACTAACTGTCGCATGCACTTTATTAAGTGTCACAAGTTTGACACATTGGAAGAACATTTGTTATAATCCCTAATCATTGTGGAGGAGAAAATATCATCATGAGAAGGTCAAAACAATGCCTTTTACCTTGATATTTTGACCATTTTTGAAGTTCAACACTCCCATGTTCATGTATAGGTAGCAGTGATCCCTTGTCAACACTTCCCTACCCATGTATAGGGAGTGTTGTCAATGTTATGTGCTTAGTGTTGGGGGAGTGTTGAAGTGGTTAGAGGGAGTTAAGGATAGTCCACCTTATTCTAAGGGTTAGTTCTGAGAAGGTGAGGTCAAGGATTCGAGTCATATATCTTTGTTCCATCCTAGGCACCAAATCTCAACTTAAGGAGCTAAAACCTCAACCATTTCCCAAAATAATTCATTGTGGTTAAGCATCCAACTCCTATATAATGAGGGCATTCCAAGGCGAAAAGGGGAGGAGAATCAATGAGAGCATCTTAATTATGATCCTGAGACATTCAAGAGAGGGTTGGATAGGAGATATTGGAGGAGCTTCTACAACATCAACATTGGATTGTAAGTGCTTCACTATGGCTTTCCATTAATACATAACTTGTCCTATTCCCTTCATGTTTTGTGTCACTTTTTACATGCATGTCTATTGTTGTTAAAGTCATCATAGATAGATCTGTTGTCACCTAACAATATAGTGTAGAAGAAGGAGATTTATCTTGCTCCCTGCATGCTTTTTCTTATGCCTAGGAGTTTGGTCAACAAGGTCAAAGACTGGAGCAGCGAGGACAACCATCATGAAAAGGTATGTCATCCATCTATTTCCTCTTACTATGATTGTTGAAGTAGGTCTAAATGGAAGTTAGTGTCCATTTTTTTTCTTCTGTGGATCAAAGAAGGGGTCTTGGTCCAAAGGCGGGTTTCACCTGTCCACAAGGGCAAGGGGAACTTAACCACAACACTAGGATCTTCATCCCTTTCAATTTTTTGGGCACTCCAACCTCTCAATCAATAAACAAAATACATTATTAATCTAGAGATTCAAAACCAAGGTATTACATACTAGAAAGTTGTTATAATATGCAATTTTTTATCAAGAATAAGAGATGCAATAATTAAGGAACATAGTAGTTGAGTTGGAGAGGGTATTGAAGCTTGAAACTTTGTTTGTTGAGCCTCTCACTACTCAGGTGCCTGGGGAAGTTTGAGGATATCACGCTAGTGAATTGAATAAATTCAATGTCACTCATGTTGTTTTATCCAATGTAACGAAGTTTGTTTCAAGTAATGTTGAAGAAAAAATGACTTTATTTTTATATTATTAAGGGATTTTGAATGAAGCTTCAGGTGTTGCTAAGGAAATCCTTGGCCTCAAGGATATGTTGAAAAATGAACTCATGAAGGATCAAGTTTTCTATGAATATTATTTTGACACCTATACCAAAAAGATGAAATATTTAAGCCATCGTCTAAGACATAGAAATAATCTCCCCTATGATAGTATACTTATTAAAATCAAGCAAGTTTGAGATAATAGAATGGAAACCATTCAAGAGTTGATAACTCCCTACGATGGACTTGAGGCTAAAATGTCTCAAATATTTTTCCAACTGTTTGTGGTCATTATGAAGCTATAAATATTGACCTTTACTTAAGATGAGAATTTGGTTGCAAGAGAATAATTCCAAACAATGTTGGTCAAAAGTAAAGTTATGTTAGGGGTTGAATTTGATAACATTACTACATTTTCTAATTTGGAAGTTAAAAAACGTTGACTGATTTAGCTAGCTCATTGTGTAAAAATCATGTCATCATCTTACAAAGCATCAAGGATGAATGACTTACCTTAGAAAGAGGAAATTACTATAGACCCACTTTGAGATTAGGTTAAGTCTATAACGTCCCCCGGCTTAATTGAGGAACATTACATACGGAAAGACTCATTAAACTGAAATATTCCTGCTAAATAATTTATTGTAGTTTACCAACTACAGATCACACACAAATTTAACCATTTATGATACCATAATTTTAAATGCATCTACAACATAATGGAAACCATGAATGCAATTTTTCAAGCAAATATAAAACACACAACATTCATACAAACCATTTGCATAATAGAATAAACATAATAACATAACATAGAACTTATCTATTTATAAAACTTGACCAACTAATTGCATACGAAGGATCAACCTCCTAGCCATAAGCATTGTTGTTCATTTTATCTCAATAACAGGACACCCATGAGCTAAGGCTATGAGTCCACAAGAAGGTATGACCCTCTTGGTTGCCCACTCTCCACACTTAGAATCCCAAAACCTAGGTTCTACTCCAACAACAATTCCAATCACCATATCTCTTTCCCACAACCTGCACAACCCAAGGAATGTACGCCCTTCACTACTCACAGTCCCTCGAGATGCACCAATTGTTTATTAGGACTTTCAGTGCACTAGGTTGGCTAGGAATCTCTCAGTTGGGGACTCCATGAACTCTCAACTACTTCCAGAGTGCTCACAATGGTCTTCACAAGGCTCTTGAGCCATTTCTTCAAAAGGAAATTCATTACAAGCTTACAACCCATTTTACAAGCACACGAGCCACATTTCCAACATAAACACAACCCAATAATGGTTTCCTTCAAGCATGGCATGGCTTGTTCTCTTCCCAGCACTTAGCTCCTCTCTTGCTTCCCAAAAACTATATGTAAAACCTCCCTTCTTTTCCTACTTGATTTTTCTTCTTCTCCCTTGCTTGCTTGACTCTCACTCTTCCCAAAGATGATTGTACTTCAGCCCCATGCTCCTAATAACTTTTGGGCTAACTTCCTCACCCAAGCTATTGCATGAATTCAATGATTGGCTTTGAGAACACTCAACAACAATTAGAATGTTTATACACGATGATAATAAAATTCAGGAGTTTAGGTTTGGATTAATACCCATGAATAAAATCCCCCTTTGCCCCTCTCTCTTGAGGAATCGTAGTCCCCCATCATTTTCATCTCTCTCGTATCGCAGCTAGCGATTATCATTTTTATTAATCATTTCCAATATACATTTTACATATCTTGGCCCCCAACTATATTGATCAATATGGGCTCTTTGCCCCAAACATATCGTCTCACCATCCTAAATCACATCTATACAATTACATTATAATTTGCAGAGATTAAAACCAAAAATATTACAAAGTCAAAGATAAACTAAATTATCTTTGTTACCACCAAAAAATTATAAAGAAAATTAGGTTAAAAGGTAATCCAATTTTTCAAATAATATTATAAAAGCATTCAAAGAACATGAAAAATATATTCACAACCTAGCCTAATTTCCCTTTAATCTTTGTAAGTAGAGTTTACCCAAATTCCCCTTCCCCTTTACTTCTATTGTTATGTCCATGGCCACTAGTTCTTTTGCATGTCATCTAACTATAAGAGCTTGGAATTGACTATGCTTTCTCTTTTAGATGTTCCCTTTATTATAGGTCCGTCGAAGATACATCCCATATCTCAAGAGAAAAATTATTCAAGTTTGTTTAAGTATAACCATAGAATTTTTTTGGAAGCCTACGTGCCCAACAATTTTTAATGCATTTTTCACATTTAATTAGGTCCATGTGTTGAATAATTCCCATGATTTTTATGATTACATCGTTACACATTTAAGTGAAGTTTTTAATACATGGACGTGTTCAAACTTGTTTGATTCATATACGAAAAATATTAAAAAGTTATTTTTCTTTCACAATTTAATTTAATTAATTTTATCTTCTTGTAAGTAAATAAGTAAATTTATCTTGTTTCAATTGTTTATATTATGTATGAGAGGGAAAAAGCATTTATGTCTTATTAGTTGGGTGATGGAGTCTAGGAGGTGAGAATATACAAAACAAAGAAAACAAACTATGTATAAGCGAGAAGAAAAAAATTAAGCAAAGAAACTCATCAAATGTTTCCCATTGACAGGCAACATTAAAACTTTTCCCTTCATATTCTTGATCAAGTACAAGTTGAAACTTAAAATCTTTTCAATGAGATAGGGCCTGATATATTCGGTAGATCTTGGGAACCCTATGACAACACAATTTATATGTTAATTTGAAGAAGTGTTCTTTCGGCATGCAAAGAATCCAATATTTTGGATACATCGTGGATGAGAAGGGTGTGCATGTGGATCCAACCAAGATCCAAGTCATTTGATATTGGTCATCCCTAAAGACAATGGTCGAGCTCTGTAGCTTCTTGGGCCTCGACAACTTCTATCCCCGATTTGTGTTAGGGTTCTCTCATATCGCTTGGCCCTAAGCCATGTGACCAAGGGTGGAGAGAAGGCCAAGTTTGTGTGGGTTGTGTCCCAACAGAAAGCATTTGAGGATTTGAAATACCACCTATGCTCAGAACTGATCCTTATTCTGTCAAACCTACAACAACCATTTGATATTGAGACAGATGCTTCGGATTATGCTATCAGTGCAGTCCTCACTCATCATGGGCATTTGGTAGCCTATCATAATGAAACATTATCTGATGTTATTCGCAGATACCCCACCTAGGGCAAAGAGATATAATCCATTATGCAGGCATGTCAAAAGTAGAAGCATTAAATTTTGGGGAAGGAAATGATCATCCACATTGATCACGGGCCGCTTCAATTTATGC
>ML802327.1:233950-253579 GCA_009831015.1 Picea engelmannii
ATTGTCTTAGTCGATCCCCAATTGTGGCGCTAACCACAGTTCTTAACTCTTGTGGGCATGAGATGTTTGGGTGGCCACAATTATACAATAATGACTCTAACTTTGCTGCTACCTATCAAACATTGAGCACAAGAAAAACACCTCTAGACATTCATCTCTAGGATGGATTGTTATGCCATCTGATCTTTCTATGTGTTCCTTCAAGAGAGCATGAAAAGTTGATCTGGGAAGCTCATTATAGTCGAGCAGTAGGAAATTCTGGTGTAGAAAAAAAAGTGGAAATACTGCAAAAGAATTTTTATTGGCCAAATCTTCGACAAGATGTCCAGGAGTACATCATATCTTTCACTGTCTATGTCATTTCCAAGCCCGCCATCAAGAAACAGGGGCTATACACCCCTATGCATACTCCATATAGGCCTTGGGATTCCATCTCCATGTAATACATGTCTGGTCTGCTTTCAACCAATCATGTGAATGATTGTGTCTTCATGGTCGTTGATCGATTCTCTAAGATGGCAGTTTTGGAACCCTACAAGAAGAGCATCGCATTCGAGATGACTGCCAAGATCTTCTTTGAATGTGTTTGGGTTCATTTTGGGCTCCCAAGAACCATTATCTCAGATTGAGACAGTATGTTCCTCGACACTTTTTGGTCCAGCCTATGTTCGATGATGGACACCAAGCTGACCAAATTGACTGCCTTCCACCCACAAACTAATGGACAAATAGGGGTAGTTAACAAGATGATTTTCCATATCTTGATGATATACAATTCCAAACATCCATGCACATGGGATGAAATCCTTCCTTATGTTCAATATAGCTACAAAAGAACCATCCACAGCTCTATTGGCCACATCATTTTTTAGATGTGCTTGGGATTCCAACCATTGGCCCCCATTGATGTACCTCTGCCCATTGCAGTTGCATAGGAAAATTCCTCCCATGCTCAGACCGAGGTTAATCGAGCAACCAAATTTGTTGAAAAAATCTAGCACATCCAACAAGTTCACGATATTTTGCAGAAATCCAATGCCAAGTACAAGCAACGCCTCGATTAGCATCGGGTACCACACAAGTTTCAAGTGGGAGATAAGGTATGGTTGCAATTGCAGAAAGAGAACCTCACGGGACCCCATCAAAAGTTACGCCCACTCTGATATGAGCCTTACACCATCACCAGATTTTTGGGTGAGAATGATTTTGAATTAAGTATTGCTTTGTTCCTTGGCTTGCACCCGGTATTTAATGGGGAACTGATTCAACCATATTTTCCACCTCTCCTACATACTTCGGGCACGGCCGAGCACTTGGCCCCTATAAAAATCAATCTTTATTGAATTGAACAAGTGACATTTTATCGGATCATGGAAACCAAGATGAAGGGTACCCACTAGAAGAACATCCAACTTTATCAGGTTGTTAAAGCAGAGCAATTTCTTCATTAGGGAAAGTGGCTCACTAGGAGTCAGATTCAACAGAAGTTTCCCCATCCAATGAAGGAACTTGACGCAATGGATACCATTGGTTCCTAAGGGGGGGAGACTAATCCAGGTGGACATTGGTGGTCTCCCACCTATTCCACCAACTCAAATTATAGTTTCCATCTTCGCAATTTTTTTACATTTTTTCGGGTCCCAAACTTTTGAGGTCATTTTGAGACCTTAAACAATGTTTTTTTGTCTTGGTATTACCCAATAGATCCCTCTTAGGATGTATTGGGATATTTGAAATGTGTACTCCTCAACTAGACATTTTTGACGGGGTACCAAGGGGCCCAAAAGAAAATCGCATGCAAAAGTTTCACCCTCAAGAAGTTGACGTATCAATGACCCCCATTGGGGCCCACAAACTTTTTGGCATTTCATCTTTAAAGGTTAGGGTTTTGGATGCTTTGGGTTTTTTCATTTATTATTATGTTAAAAATTCCTTTGGATCCTAGTCGACAAATCTCTCTTCATAGATAAGCTACCACCATTCTAGTTAGCTTGTGTGCTTTGCATTTTACAGTCTTTTTTATTCAAGACAATCATATAAAGAATTTGATTTTTATTGTATTATTGTGTTCCTTGCAATATCTATGTGTATCTCCTTGTTATATCTTCGTTATATTTCTTCCTTCGTGTCATTCTCAAAATAATTTGGATCATCCCATCCTTGATCAATCAGTACTAGTTGGCTCTTCGCATGAAGATTGCATCTCAGGTATACATATAGGGGCTTCCAAACACTACTTTACATACATAAAGGAGTATTATTTCCAATTCCACTTCATGAATAAAATCAACACTTATAGAAAAGTAGGCTAGGATGATAATGAACCTCCAATGCAATCTTGTTGACCATATCCAATGCTATGAGATTAGCATGTGAACCAGAGTCGAACAGAGCATCCATCTTGGTCTTCTTGACCTTAATCTTGATTTGGAATAGCTTGGTCGTCTCCTTCTATTTTTGTTGATGAAGGCTACTCAAATTCACCTCCTTCCGCACAAATGTGCAGACAATCATTTCATCCACATCCAAGCTACTTTCAACCCGATTGCTTGAATCTATGGCTAAAAGGTTATTTTTCTTTTCGTCCTTCTTGTGGTTCTTCGGGTTCAGCTCTAGATGTAATTTCCAACATGTATCCTCAGTGTGGCCATCACTATTGCAATGATTACAATGGTTTTTGTGATATTTGCATTGATGTGTAGAGGATGTTGTCTTATCTTTTCCCCATTTCCACTTCTTCTTCCCCTCCTTGGAAGATTCTTGGTTCTCTTTCCACTTTGAAGCACTAATATGCCCCTTCTTTTGGCCTATGTTTTCTAGGTAATATATCTATACACACATCTCATCCACTTTCCTTGGCTTGAATAAAATCACCTACTTTCATAAATGATTGTGTAAACCCCCTGGATACTTGAGGAGTACATTTGGGTTCTTTGGAGAGATACCCAGCATGATTCCCATATTTCTAAACTCAATGGTGTAACCATGTACACTCTTCACATGCCTCTTCCTGAAGTTGTGTCATCGGATCCATTGGTCCTCTATATACTTGATAGTGTATAATTGGGACTTGATGAGGTTTTTGAAGTCCTCCCACTAGTTACTGGTAGATCACCCTCCAGCCTAAGTGTTTCAGTATGGCTTTCCCACCAAGTTAAAGCATGGCCCTCTAACTTCAATCTAGAAAATAAAAGAAACTTATAGTTGTTGCAACCAATGATTCAGTTTTAATGTATCGATTTCACCTTGGTATGTCTTTATGTCCACTTTTGCTTCCATCTTGAATAGGGATTGTGAAAGGTTCATGACACTCAAACTCAGATGCTCTTTCTAGGATTCTTTCAATGACTCATTTCTTGAGTCTTCTTGATCTCCTGATTTCCCCTCCAATCTAATCTCTGAGTTAGAGAATCCATCATCGACAAACTATCTGAGCTTGCTTGCTAGAATCACCATGAGGAGGTTCATATTGCGACTGATGTGGGAAACTTTCACTTCCAACCTCTCAAATCTCTCTTCTAATGGATCTCAAGGGTTATTATGAACAGACTCATCTTCCATGGCTAGGGTTTATGTGACTTCTCTTTAAGTCGATTCCTAGATATTGCAACTTCTCACAAATACCCAGAAGAAAAAACTATTGTGATACCAATATAATCTATAAAATGTCATGGATATTCCACTGGAAGAGTTCGTCACAACAGATCTAATAAATAACTGAAATATTTACTATTAAGGTTATTTTTCCTTTAGATATCAGACTCTTGATTATTGGTTTTCTTCTTAAAAAAAATGTATGAAATAGTCAAAATGGTGAAAAATAGAGAACATAAATAAATACACACACCATCCACAAATAAACACAAGATATGGCCTGGGAAACCGAATATGAAAGAAAACCCATCTAGAAGGTGAGGTTACTCTGCTCTCTTTTCTGTGGTATAAAAATGATATAAGTACAAAGAAAGAGGCACTCTTTGTGGAGTTTCCATTAACTTGTGGCCTGTATGGACGCTATAGAATCTCTCATCCTCTGTTGTGCTCATATAATACTACTCTCAGATGTTTTTCTTGGCTATGGAACAAGATACAATGCAAAATAATGGAACTCCTTCTCCTCCTAGTGACCTGATATTTAACATAGCTCGATAGCCATCTAGGGGTAGGTTTTTTACTTCCTCGACCCAAAATTATGATAGGTTTATGGACCTTATAGAATCTTCTTGAAATTACATATGTGGCTAGCTGAATATGCATGAATAATGGGGGATGACGCGGCATCCTCTCGTACCATGGTGGTCAACATGGTAGGTCAACTTGTGGGAGGCATAACTTTTGCATACAAACTCTGATTGGTGCATGGTTTGCACTGTTGGAAAAATATCGGAGTGTAGAACACCGTCAAATGGGTGGGAATAATTTTTGTACAACATAACCCCAAAAAACATCATTTAATTCCTCAAAATGGCTCTAGAAGGTTCTGGACCCCGATTTTCCAAAGAGGGACCTGCCACTAAAATGGACCTACAAGTTGATCCCTCCAATTTTTTCCAATCTGAAAGCATCGAGATAGATGAAAAATAATATAATGATCTAATCGGGATCAATAATACACACATAACAAACCACCAGTCATAAATCATCCAATAAAACGACACACAAACTCAAAGAACATAGTTGGGGAGAAAAGTGGAGACATTTCATTGCACCAATTCTCCTGCAGTGAGTATAAACAATAGAACAACCCACAAAGGGGAATCCCACCAAATACAATGCATATTCCTTCCTTTTATACACCATATAACTTGGCATAATAGGTCAATCCCACATAATATCCCACACAAATAGGTCACCCATTATGTTACATTACATAAGAGTTTTCAGTTTCATTATAAGAAATTTTCCACACTCCAACAGAGTTAAACATATTGATACTTCCAACACTTATCCTTAATATATTAAATATGCAACATAATATCCGAGTCTTCATGTTGTTTCAGATCAAATCCCCCTTAAAGGTATCTTCCTTGAGTTTAGGAACTTGAAAAAACAGACATGAAAGGCCACCCACAACACGGAGACAAACACCCAAGGCACATGGAGCTCCACCTACAAATTTGGGACAAACACATAGCACCCATGGAAGTCCACTTGCAATGTTGGTAAAACCATATTTCAAGTTGTTTAAAGGCATATCCAACTATGCCCATGTTGCATTCCCTCACAACTGGACAACAAAAAAAATTATTTGTTGGCCATGCATGCCTATGTAGGAATTACGACCAACATGTACACATTTACAAATTATCCAAACCGATAAATTCCTCAGCTCTGTGCTCTCCCAAGATAAAATCGCCTCGTCTTTGATACCCATTGTTAGAAAATCGATGCATATCTCTTCAAATGGAACACACAAGTAGTAAACCACAGAGCATAAATTAACTAGTAGAAGGAAACATGCAGTAAAAAAATGAAGATATGTTCCAGGGAAAAAAGAGACACTTCATTACAACAATTCTCCCTAAAACGGGTACAAACAATAGAGCAGGCCACAAAGGGGCATCCCTCCTCACCCAATATCCCATCAAATCCAACGTGCCTTACTTCCTTCTATACACAATCTAACATGGTCTAGTATATCGAACCCAATGAAATCACTAATACAGATTCACCCATTCTGACAATTACAATTAGCAAGTTTCCATCTTTCATTATAATAAACTTTCCATGTAGCAACGGATTTAATGGTATTGTTATTTCCAACATTATTGAGGAAGCTAGGGCTTGGAATTTCTCCATGGAATTTTAGACCAACTCTTTTTTTGGCATCTTTTTATTAGCAAGTCCAGTAAATGGCCAAAGTTTCACAACAATTCAACTCCCGATACAAATTGCACACAATTATGGAACTAGGCCAAATTGAACCAATTTAACTTTAACAACATTCATGGGTGAACTTGTAAAAAAAATGGGTTTCAAATTGGTCTTCTCCTATTAGTAATGGCTTGTTGGGTCGATGAAAGTGAGGCATTGTTATTCCCCCCTTCAAGGCTCAAGTCTCTCTGATGGCATGATTATGCATGCGCCCATGCTCGTGTGTGCGCTTGTGGTTGTGATAAGACAGGTGGGTCCAAGTGAAAATCCCTGAGGGACTTTGGAGGAATAGATGCCCCTCACTCGTGGCCTCTTAATTGATACTCAACAACCCTTCCCATCCTCAATATTCTTTCTCCCAAATCATGAAGCACATTTGACTGTTATTTTTTCCACCATCGTAGGGATGAGGCATGTGAATTCCTAGAGCTCATTTTCATAGTTCAAACCCACGAAGAAATGGAACATGGTTATGAAACTAGGTTGAATTGGAAACAAATCATTGTAACATGTTTCATGAAAGAACCTGCAAATGGAATCTGAGCGTGTTATTATGGATCCCAAGAACATGGAGGTAATTAGGGAATGGAGAACCACAACAAATATTCCTAAGGTAGGAAGATTTCTTGGTTTCTTTTATTCTTATAGAAGATTTGTTGAAAACTTGTGTAGTATTTCCAAAGCCATTGTTAGAATAATGAAGAGGTTGTATGTTGGGACCCACTGACAACAACATGGTCTTGAATTATTCGAGTAATACCTCACAAAAGCACTACTACTCACTCTCCTCGATCCTTCAAATGATTTTTGTATTCATATTGATGCTAGTGGTGTACCTATCAACAAAAATTTTTATCACAAGAAGGAGATGTGGTGACAGAGCATAGATGTCTTATCTTTATTAGCAGTGATTCCTTCCATTAAAACTTGCAAGCGTTACTTAGAAAATAATGAACCTGGAATTGTTACATATTATAGGCTAATAATGTATCTTTCTCCACAAAGATAAAACTAGCGATCTGTCTTACGTAAAGAAGGGTAATGGTGTTTTATGAGTACAATACAAAACTAACTTATAACGTTGGTAATGAAAATGTGGTTTCAGATGCATTCTCTAGAACCTAATATGTGTTGTATTTAGAGTCTTTTGTTCATGGAATGTCGAGAGCATAAGTGAAAGAAGCACAAGGAAAAGACACTCGTTGTCACCAAGAAATCTCCTTAACGCAACAAAGTAATCATCACCCTCTCCACTTTTAATTAGAATATGATATTTTAAGGCACAATGGAGCAATGGTGAGTTTTGATCATGTGACAATGTTAAATCTTGGATAAAAGTTTGTGTGAGACTCATGAGAGTCCTTCAGCAAATCACATGGAAATGGAAGGCCCTAATGAGGTAGCTAGGAAACATGTCCATGGAGGAACATGGAGAAGAATGTTTCTTAATATGAAAATATTCGTCAATTGGTAAACATGGCTGCAAAACATCATCCACCATGTATAATGGTGCCACTTTTGGTTACAGTAAAAAGGGTAAAGCATATCTAAAAAATGAAGGGGGGACTTTTGTTTTCACTTATAGATTATGTCTCAATTTCTAGAAAGGAGGAATAGCATGCTTGACATCTGGAGATTATCCTCAATCACCACTAGCAAAATTGTTGGAGTGTGACTTCTTCGAGGGTAGAGCATTTGGGCCACATAGTTTCGAAAAAAGGAATTTTTGGGCTACGAAGAAGGTTGGGTGGATAATTTTTTCATATTGCAACATCATTGTTATATAATTAGAGAGGTCAAAAAGGTGGAGTTGGATGAAAATGCAATACGATAGTTTTTCAAATAGCCTAGAAAAGTTGGTAGCATCCATACCCACTCTTTGGAATATTTCAAAGGTTTTTAAAGAATATATTGACGCTATTGGTGTAGAAATAGGTGTAGTTTGCCACCAAATGAAATTTTGGTGACTTATGAAAGCATGAAGATGATAGGAATCAAACATGGGATTCATGTCTACATAACAAAACTATCGTTACCTTAAGCCTTGGAGGCATTATTTGAAGAATAATGAATTTGAAGCCAATAGATCATAGGTCATTCTTGTGTTTTCTGTCAGGCGCTAACCTTCACTTGGTGAAGGGTTACATCATGTGGTGTTATCCCATAGTACTCATGTAAATAGGCTTATTTAAAGGCTTGGTGTATCTCATTGCAAGTGGTTGGATTTTCCATGTGTTGGTTAGATTGGCTAAGGTAACATTGAAGATAATTTTGAACTTGTTTTTCCCGATTAATGGAATGTGGGGTATATCTTGTGCATACCTCTTGTGTTCTCTCTCATATAGTCCTTTAATGGAGAGTCTGGAGCTAGTAAAGACAAATGTAAAATGAGGGCTACAAGTTGAAGCTAATTGTTAGAATCGGAATTGAAAATGTGACGACAAAATACATTATCGACAACACATGCAGTGAAGTTTGTTGCATATGGTGTTGACAACACAAAGAATATTTGTCAGAATTTATCACAAGAAATAAATATGATGTCAACAAGTAGGATCCTTAAGTCAATGTCGTGATAATATTCGAGGCTTTTGAATAGACTTTGATTTTTTATGGCATAATAGGGCAATAGTGATTTCAAAGCTGATGTGATAAAGAATAAAACCTTCATAACATTCCATGATAGAGTTTTAACAAGACACATGGAAAGGTGTTGGGCATTTTGTTCCATGTTTGTGTGTGTCCTTCTTAACATTGGTGATTTTAGACCCAATTTTCATCCATATTCGACCAACAAAACCCCCAGAGAATTGGCATATCAATCCTCGCACAAGGCCGAGGAAGGCCTCACTCAAGATGCAGAAAGGATCACAGAGACCATAAGGTCTTGTGATAGGGATGAAGGCTAAACACATAAATATCCATCGAGGTTGGCATTCATGTGACTAATATCTAAAAAAATATTAGGACTAAGAAGTAAAACAATACACACACATATTTATCCCATACATGATAGACACGGAAGAGATCATAACTAACGCATATTTATTACTAATGTCATTCCATTACAACATAGGCATACATTATGTAGAATATGTGTGTGTGTGACAACCAAAAAACTTCATATCTTCTCAATATCAATCCTCGGGAATACAACACACTATGCAATGAACCTTCTGTCAATACTTTAGACATATAACATACTCAAAAGTATATTCAAAAGCACTACAATGTTACAACAAGCTTAGAGCAAGATCGATACTAAGGAGTCAATGAATCTCTTCTCAAACATTTAGCTAGCCCCATTTTTTTATATCACAATTTCCTTTTATAGCTTTCTCTGCTTGGGAGCTCTATCCCTTTATGCTCTGCTCCACTCACTTAACTAACAAAATTGCCTCGCATGGTTCTAGCACCTGTCTGCAATCCACGTAGCCTTCAGGAATCGGGACAATTTTAAATTCCCTACCAGCTCATCTTCTATCAGCTCCACGATCCCTTGTGGTGCTGGCATTAATCACTCAAGACGATTTCTCAATGATTCTTTTCTTGATTCTGGCATGTGTCTTCTTGATTTTCGGTGTGCATCAAAATTGGGACCGACATGCATTCATAATATTTTAGGCATATTGCACACTATCAAAACTCGGTCTGGCTCATACCCCTTATGCATTTCCTTATGTTCGTGCAAAACTTTGGAATGAGCATGCACAACTTCATTTGTGCACGTGTACAAAATGAACCCAAAATTTTGGGTTCCAACAGGCCCCCACCACTATTACTTGGCTTGTCCTCGAGCCAATGGCTTTAGGGAATTACAATCACAACGGATAACATAGTTATTTTGAATTCCTCCATGAAGTCCTTATATTGGCGCTCGAGCTCATTCAAATGGCCCTAGAGATCCCATGTAAGTTGAATAGTTTTTTTAGCTTCCATAGTTGTGACCTGAGAGATTGTTAGGTCTGTGATGTTGAGTTTCTCGATGAGAGGGTTGGAAACAGCTTGTACATTGGAGAGATGATTATACCAGACCAAGGCCTTATCGGTCATAGAAGTGATCAACTATTGCATAGTTTTTTTCTCAGCCTGATATGTAGTGATCTCCTTTGTTCTTGTGGAAATGACGAGCATCGCAGCGGTGCGCTCCCTAGGAGGAAAAGAACCCACATCTCATTTTTTTTGCATGAACTTATACTATGTAGTGTGAGTTCTATCTTAGAGAGTAGTGAGCTTGAGAGGGTTATGTAAATGATCCCACAAGTTGAATCTTTGAGTGACCAGCATGGAAAAACCTTTGGCACGATCTCGACCCTCCTGAATGGTTGCTACGACCTGAGTGATCTATCTCTAGGGGATGGTCTCCCCCAACATTTCTTATTGTAGTCATGGATACATGTCGAGATTATGGGAATGCAGAACCTAAATGTGCTTGGTGACCTCTTTCATTTTCTATAGGGCTAAAAGATCTAGATGTACCTCTGCATGCTGGGAAACCTAGGAATAGGCTTTGTTAAGAGCAGTGACCATGTCGGTGTGGTCACTGATAATAGCAGCATATTGGCCCTGAGTTTTTACATGTGCAACCACTTCAAAAATGTGTAAGTCTCGCAATATTTTCTGGGCCTCTTCAACTTCCTCATGCACATGGGATTCATGTTGTAATTGGGATCATGTGGTATCATGACTCGAAATTTCTTACTCATAGTGGAGGCGTAGTTGGGCATGTTCATGGTTGATGGATTTTTGGTGTTCTCCAAGCTCATGGACAATGGTAGTGATAAAGATTTGGATGTTTGTTGTAGGGACCTGTGACAAATTCAGTTTGGTTCTAGCCGAGACTAAAGGGATGAACACGAGTGGATCGACATTGAGCACTAGGCGAGGATTGGCTCCCAGAACCTCGACGATTGGATTAGCTAAAGAGGGGGATGTCGGTAAGAAAGGAAGAGAAAAATGTTGGCCTAGAATATGCATCTTCCTCATCATTTTGTTGTGGGAGGCTTATTGTCTAGCCAATTGCTCACAAATCTCTTTCATTAATTTTGCAACCTACTCGATTTGCATGGGAGAACCCTTCTCAATTTTCTTATGTGGTGACGTACACCAACGTTTGTTGGCCCCAAAGTGGGGGTTGGATGGAGATGCGGGCAATGTGGCTTCTTCTAAAATCAGGGTTGGTCGTGGTGGGGATGAAGGATAGCGGTCAAACTCAGAGTCAATGTTTATCTAAGCTGGGGTCTGAGTCCTGGACACCTGCTTTCTCTTTTTAGTTACTTCCATGTCCACATCATATCCATTAGCATTCTGAGAGTGTGCATCAGAGTTGGGAGATTTTGTATTCATGGGCTCTATTGTTGTGTTATTTCACTTGGTCGCAACCTTGGGCTAGTCCTGGGAATTCTTCATCTTGATTTTAAATTTAGTTTGTATATCTAAGAAAGGAGTTTGGCCTTCGGTCAGCCACTGTTCAACTCCTTCTATAATCTCCCTCTCAATAAAACAAAAGGGAAGCACAAATTTTTTTTTACATGTAGTTGTGTGGGGAAAGATCATGACGTTATGGAAATTGCATGTGAATCAAAGGTTATGCTCATACATGTTGAATATGTGGGACAGGATGTGGACTCGCTCAGTAGAAGCATTGATCAATTGGGTGTACCATTGCCTGAACAATTTATAAATGGAAGCATGTTCCTCAGCATCCTTGGAATATTGGAGTGATAAGAACCGAGGAGGTAGAAAGGAGCAAGTAGTATCCATCTTGATTTCAAAGTTGGGGGATGGCTTCCAGAGTGCCATGCTGAGTAATAAAAGGACCCAGCCGTAATGAAATTCCTTCACCTTATCATAAGCATTCAAGCAGTCACTGACGAATTCTTTAAATAGGTAAGGCTCCCAATCCATCTGATGTCCCTCAACACAACACTCGGTCGTGAGAACGACCCCAATAGGAC
The DNA here is from genome assembly GCA_009831015.1 of Picea engelmannii. Lineage (NCBI taxonomy): Eukaryota > Viridiplantae > Streptophyta > Pinopsida > Pinales > Pinaceae > Picea > Picea engelmannii. Next base: position 245,782 of record ML802327.1, read on the forward strand.
ATTCGTCCTTCACTTGTGAATAAGCTTGCATGCAAGAAAATGAGTTCCAAACTTGATCGTTGAATCGTTGATTGCAAGGATGATAACGTCGTGTTTGCCTCTCTGTGTGACATATTTAAAATACACCTCCTCCAGCAGTGCATTCTTTTCCTTAAAACTATTTGTTGTATTTTCGATGGAAGTGTGGGAAAACCAGAGACCTTGTGTATAATGGTCTGGTCGATGAGATATGGCTAGTCCAACCAAAGGTATCACCCTTGTACTTTGGTGAGGAGGAACCGAACACATGACTGCATGGCCTGGTCTCGACCGAAGTGTGGGAATTTAAGGAGGGATAGGATCCCAAATATATTTAATGGTCGTGCCAACTATTGTATTATAATTTTGTCAGTGCCATTCTCACGTCGGATGACATTTATGTATATGTTGACCTGAAGTTTGGGAAAATGGTGGGGGTCGCAGATGTTATAATCAACACACTTGAGTAGGGAGACATTTGAAAATGTAATGCCTTCAAATGGGACTTTGTAGGGTAGCACGGGATTAGGAAGCGATTGTTCTTTCGTGGCCTTAGCTTTTGAGTGAACTTTAGGTTTTCTTGAGGATTCCATACCAGAATTGGTGGTAATGGTGTTGGACTAGAATAGAAGGAATGGGATGTGGGGATTGGTGAAGGTATGTCTTGCAATGGTGGTGAAGGAGTGTATGCAGCATGGAGAAAAGAGGTGAGGAAGTGGGAGGGTGGGGTATTTCTTAACAAAATGAATCCATAATGACTTGGATATTCATGCATGTTGTTGGAAAACATGTATTTTTTCAAATACTCCAAATATTAAAGCTTTTGAAGCCACCTATTTTCTAAATAACGAAATGCTAACTATAAATCTTCCTTATCGTATTTTAGGATTTCGCAGATCTAACGATCCAACATGTCAAAACTCTCAATGTCCCGATATGAGAAATAGCAATATTGTGGTTAAGTTTAATAATGATCATCAAAACAATAAGCAATGATTATCACTAATTCAATACATCGCACTTTCGCGATTCGGGAAGTCACGCCTCGAAAGACTTACGAATGTCCCGATATGTGAAGTTGTGAAAATGACTTAAGATAAATCTAGTTAATTACAAGAATAATGATAATTAAGCCATCATTAATCATTATCGTGATTTCGTGACTCAGCGGTTTTTGCCTCGAAGCAACGCATTTGTAACCTCGATACCCGAGGTCGCGAAATTCATTAATTGTTCATGGTTAATTAAAAACTTTAAATCTAATCACAGTTAATCAACCAAATCGCAATATCGCGAATTCGGGGTTCATGGTTCAAGTTTAAGAGTAAAATCATCTAAGACTGTGAATGCCAAAAAAAGGATTAGGGACTGAACGCACTAAATTAAAGGATTAAACTGGATTAATTAATAGCTTAAACAACTTTTAACCTATCCAGTCTACGGATAAAGATTTAAATGTTTTTGTGATTTTCCCAAGTCACGAATTATTAAACATTTATGGCATTTATAAGAAATTTAGTGAAATGATTGATAGTAAGATCATGTTTTATCGCTAAATATTTCTATTAAATGCTTTAAACGTTATGTCAGCAAGAACTCACACAGACTTGAGTGCTCAAAGCACAAGGATTTTCGTCATTATTTTTTTTAAATTCCTTTCTAATTTTTACAGAGCCAGTTTACCGAGATAACCTTTGTCTGTGTTTTCATTTTCTGTGACAGGAGATCTAATTGCAAGGTTCTATATCATGGCTCTGTGGAAAGCGCCCAAGACAACTGGTGGAAATTCAGGTCAAGGTTCATATATTATTTCCGATACCTCGCCTAGAAGCATCAACACTGTCAAAACATGGACACATGTCTCCAACGTTCTTAAATTGTCCAGACGATTCCAATGATAATGAAAAAGACGACTTATCCAGCAAACAAAAAAAATTCGCTCAGTCAGAGATACACAAGGAAGACCGCGGATTTTTCCCTATTGTGATATGATCAGATAGGCGTTGGACCATGTAGATATCCCGACTAGGACAATATTCAATGAGAAGAAGAGGGCGATTTGGGACATTCAGGCCAGAGCATCTACAGGCAATGTACAAATTATCTCCAACACCAAACTTTACTCACAACGTCGAATTCTTAGAGGGCTTCAAAAAGAAGGAATCTAAGCAATTCGGGAAAAGCTTATATGACCTGATCAAACATTGGTGTTCTCATCCCGCGAAATTCAGAGATGACTCTAATGGAATTTATTCAATCTCATCGTTGGATCCCCAATTCATGTATATTGCGATGATGGTCTATAGATTGTATGGGAAGGAGGACACCGCTCACTTTTTTCTCTCATGGGTACCGCTCATTCACATAGTAGCTGAGGGATTCTCTTCTGACTGGGAAAAATTGTTGTCAAACAGTCTGGCCAACTGAATCACAGAATATCGAGCACAAATGGTGAGTGGGAAAGCATATTCATTTTTTATGTCTTCTTACATTATGGATGTTATTTTCTTCATGACACCTTTCCCATTAATGAGCTGGAACTGGACTCCAACCAATGAAGAGCCTATTCATGTGTACCACTCGAAACTCTGGGAAGATAAAGCCAAAGAATTCGTCTATGATATTTTCAACTGGGTAATGGTACCAATGCATGTCTCTATCTTCGGCCATCTGCCTCCTAGGATTTCAGATAAAATCACGGTCAACCTAAGCAACGTGGCATATTGGTATATAGAAGAAGAGTTTTCGTATATTACGGTTTTTGGCAGCTCTGTTCCCCCATATGCTCTATTGTTGTTCTTGGCAGATAAGCTAGTATGTCGAGAGATCGCCAGGAAAACTGTGCTCGGTGGGATAAGAAAAGAGCTCAAAGGAGTATCGAAGAAGGTATGGCCACTCTTTCCCATTCACATTGGTATGTATTCTTTATTATATTTTGGCCATGCCAAGGCGGAGGCCATGGCCTTGGAAGAAACGAAATTAGTAGACATTGAGTTTAAGAAACACAACCCTAATAAGGTTGTGAGTAATCACATGTCGAGTTGTGGTCTAAAGAGATATGAGCACAAAGACTCAACTCATGATGAAATATTTCGAGGAGTGAGGTCCTACTCTGAAGTCTTAAGTCAGATTCAAGCTCTATTGCCCGAAGATATGGTCGATTTCTATAAATTCCAGGAGCACCGGAGAAGTTTCCTCCCCAAATTTTTACAGGGCAGAGCCTCAAAACCTTTGAGTACATAGAAAGCAGAAGCTAAAGGTTCAACGGAAACAAACCCTAGCAAACAAGAGAATTAGGAAAAGATAGAGGAAACCGAGACCTCAAATTAGAAAGATGAGGTCCCCAACCAAGAAGAAGGAAACCCAGAGATAGTTACACTGGAAAATAGGTCAAAGGTCAAGCAGAGATACCCTCAAAAGGGGTAGGTGACATATCGTTTCTCACATCAAGAGAGTCAGCCACAGGCGCTACCTTGAAACAATCATTCAAGGAAATCGGCAGCCCTATTGCATCTGTCACACCCTTATAATTCACAAAGAGAAACCTCGATGCAAAGATAATATTCAAAGAGGATCTAACACATATCTCTGTAGAAGAATTGCCTTCTAGAGACTTTGTTTTTAGCAAGAAAAGGAAGGTTGTGGTGAAGCAAGAAACATACCAAAGAGCAAGCGCAACAGCTAAAAAATACAATATTTTAACGATGGAGAAGCTTTGGAAGAGGAAGAATTCACCGATGAGATAGCAGAGACATTGGGGGCTTATGCAACAGCCAACCAATATTCAGTTGGAACCTTGAAGGTATGGTTGAAACAAAATAACCTGTTAATCGGCAAATTGCAAGCTCAGATAGCAACAGTAGAGGCGAATGTTAAGGATGAGGCAAACAAAGATCTCGAGAAATCTAGAGTAGCTAATCAACAGGAAATTGAACAACTCAAATCCAATCTTGAGAAGATGCATTAGATGGCACAAATAATCCAGACACGGGTAAATCAACAGGAGGAGCTAATAAAACAGCTCCAATCTAAATTAGTTTCTACTGAAAGCCAGGTCATAGACATAACGGTATTCCAATCCCAGGCCACAGAAATACAAAAGAAGGTAGAAGTAGCTCAACGGGATCTACTTGCTAAAGTAGAAACCATCCAGAATCATTTTCAAACAATAGAACAAGTGCTAAAGGATATCTCCTTGAGAGAAAGAGAAGTTGGGGAAGCTCGGGTTGCTTTCCAGGAGGTTGTTATAGCAACAGCGAAAGAAGAGATGGTCATCAGTTCCAGGTTGTCTATCCCAGAGAAAACCAGAGGTAACATCTTACTGAAGGCATGGGAGCATAATATATCCAAGAGAAGAAAAAGAGCTAAAGAGATGAGGGATGCTTGTGAAGAAATATTTGGCTTGATAAACAAAAAAAAATTAGATCTCGATAAGGAAAGTAGTGCTGGAACACTGGGCAAAATTGACATAGCCAAACACCTGCTAGATATCAAGGAAAATGTAGAAAACGAAAAAGTTGAATTATCTCAGATAAGTCAGGTTGATATTGCTCAAGTGGATAAATGGTTAATAAAACCAAGCTTACAATTGTGTTCTATCATCACAGAAGACCGACAAGTAGGAAAAAGGTTGCCACAGTTGGCAAAGAATTATTACACTTTCGAGGTGAACAACCAAGCGGAACCTTCCAAGTTGATAGCCTAGTTGATAGAAAGGTGTGTCAATTGTATTGAGCAGGGGAAAGGGTAGACTTATGGAGGCAAATAGTAACAGATGTTTATTCCATCCTATTTTTGGAGCTAGAGAACAAGAAAATAAGACGCCATGCCCGCATGGAAGAAAACAAGGGACAAGGAAGTGAAACGCTTCATTTTTCCATTTGTAACCGAAAATTTTAGAATGATTAGAATTCGAAGCGTTTTAATCTTGTATAAATATACATTTTGAAAACAGAACAAGRGATTTTTTCCTTGGGCTGATTATAATAGAGAAATTTTCTTTCGCCAGAATTAATACAAAAGTAATTCGGAGAATCCAGATTCTGTTAAGACTGAGTTATGTGTTTCCTCTATTATTTCGCAGCTAGTTTCATTTCTTATATATATCTTTGATGAATTCTTAGTTGTAACTTAGTACAACCTCTACTGTGGTGATCAATCATTTTTAGTCATCTAATCGTTTACAGTCCTTCCTCTGTATCGGATATCAGTAGGTACAAGACCTGTGAATTATTTAGATCTCTATATCTTATGCTTCATTAAAGTTTTTCTTGTCTATTTTCTTCTTATGTCACAAGGTGAGATTCTTCCTTGATTTAAGCCTCACATTGTCCACAACTTCATGTTTTCTTTCATTTCATGCATGACTTTTCAAATTTAACTCAATTATGGGAAAAGGCCTTTGGATTTGTTATATTATTAATTCGATTTTGGGAATATTTCTCATATAATCTAAGAGTGAAACAACAACCTAAAAAGAAAAAAAACCTTTAAAACTTCGTTCCTTCATGACTGTGCCTATTGCAAGACAGGCCAACATTGAACCCGGTCTTTCAGATCAACCTAGCATCGCTTTAAATCTTTTTGATACCATCCTAAAAACTTCCATCACACGGGTCGAACTTGAACGTTCATGGGCATCCATTGAATGGGACATAATTGTTCAGGAACAGTTGGAATCCAGACAGAGACAACTCAGAAATCATCCATAGCTTCTCTTCCTGAAAGTTGTTTTCCTTCCTTCTATATCATACACCCTCTTTTCGAATGCCTGGACTCTATACTTTATAGCCTTAAGTACAGATTCTGGAACAACACATGTGAAGTTATTGTCCCATATTTTCGTTGAGTTGGTTGGAACCCTATCTTGATCTAGTCATTGGAGTTGACGTGTTGAAGGTTGTTTTGTCATGATCGCACTAATGTTGCGCTTTGTGTCGATTCCTACAAGTAACTGTGGCTTTTACACTTAATCGAGGAAATTTTCCTCTTTCCAGTGATGTTAATGAGCCGTCATTCCTAAAATTAGATGAAGTAGACGTGTGAGAACTACCTACTCGACCATTAAGATTACAATTTTTTTGTCTCTGCCAAATCTTTGAAACTAATAAATACGTAGACTGCATCACACATGTGCGAATTTACTTGTCAGAGGTGTTTCGCATGGTCCTATGCACCTGGTGGAATTTGATTGGCGGCTAAGAGGGACAGAGAGACCCCAGGTGGGTTGCAACATATCTGCATGCAAGTGCAACCGGTCAATGTCTGTGCGAGGAGTAGAAAGGTAGGCTCGACCTGTTCTAGTAGGATCCATTGACTAATAATTTTGTCAATAATGATGTTGGAGTCGTCTATGTTCTCAATGGGGTTAGGTGTTACACATTATTTTCGTCATCCCTATGATCGTTAATGATGTAAACCTATCTGTTGCCTTCAGAGGGGTCAATGGCCTGAGTTCCTAAAGAGAGAAGGGAGAAGAACTTTTCCTGAGAAAAGAAGTTGCATTTTCCTATGTAAAAACCTTATAAAAAAAGATGTTCGCAGGTTGTTATATAGGCAGGGTGCGAGAATGACCAATTCTCGCAGGTTGCACTATAGCCAGGGTGCGAACAGTTCGCAGGTTTCTTTATAGCTAGGGTGCGAGAATGACAGCACGTGGGAAAAACGAGCGTTTTCTCGAATCCTCTAGAAGGAGAAGCTTCTATGGTGAGGTGGCATCCGAATGGTTTGGATCTTACTCGCTTTCATGATTTAGTGGGATTATCCTAACCTCCTCACCTTATCCTCTTCAACTTATAAAAGGAGAGGAGCTCTCATGGAGAAGGGGTTCTTTGGCTTGGAATTATTGGCTTGGTTAGAGTGACTTTGAGATTTGCTTTGTCAAGATAGGTTGTGAGTAGCTATCAGATCTATGGTTTCAGAATCCTTGGAGCAAGAAGTGTGTGGGGAACGAAGGACAGTAGTAAGGGACCTTACGACATCAAGGCAACGGTTGTAATCTCTCTTTCACATTTAATATGATACATTAATATGTTTCTTTCCCATAAAGCTGATGTCACTTTATTACATAATTCCTTGATCATATGTATAGATTAGTTATTGAATATATTATTTGCTTTCACTTTGGTTGGTTCGTGTTGTTTTGATCTTGACTGCACGAGAGCGTTGGAGCGAAGCAGGAGCAACAAAGATTAAGGATGCGATTACAAGGTATGTCTCTTATTCTCACTTCCAATTTAATTCAATAATTAGATCTAGGGAAAGCGATATATTCTGTCCTGTTTTGTTCTAGATACCAGGTGGATCTAGGTAGATCGGTTTGTGTCCGCACTTACGGATTAATCCTTAAACAAAATTGGCGACTCCACTGGGGACGGATTGTTTCCTAGTTAGTCTAGTTTCCCTTGCTTTGATTGCTTGTTTTCTGGTCTCTGAGTCTGTGGGAGATCCATTAAGACTCTCTGGATCTGAGAGTTCTCTCAGAAATTTTGCCCTTTTTCAAATTTTTTCTTGTTTACAGGCATTCTCGCACTGTACCCTTTAGTGGCCTGCGAGAATCACTTGAGTTCGCACCCTGGTGTTCAGTCCAGTGTGAACACCTCGCAGTCAACCTAGGTCTAGCCTGCGAGAATACCTAATTCTCGCACTGTAATATATTGCTAGCCTGCGAACTTGTTTGTGAAAATTTTTGGTTTGGGTCTTGTCATTTTTTGATGCCCAATTTTTCTTTGAACAGCTGGATTGAACTTTTGGAGCCTATATTGATCTGTTTACAGTCTTC